>VVHJ01021037.1:8753-27554 GCA_015107715.1 Tylochromis polylepis
GGTAAGCGGTGGGAGCTTGTAGCGACGCGTCAGCTCAGTGAACTGATCAAAAACACAACTGTCGCATCCTCCCGCCCCTCCAGAATATCATCCTGGGTTACTTCACTCCAGGTCATGTTGGTAGTGTAGTAACAGCATCCACGCTTTTCTTGTTGTTGAGCAAGGTGTGTGTCTCTGACTGCCTTGACCCTAGCCACAGATACTGCCACGGAAAGTGGTGTAGGCTGGTATTTGATGCAGCGCAGTGCAGGGAGGAGAGCTCATTTAAGTGTATCATGTAAGCTAACTGAGCAGAAAAGCCTCCTTTGCCCTCCTCTCCTGACTCCAAAGCAGTGAGTCATGGGCAGAAAGGTGTATTTGCAACCTTTTGAACTCTCCCAGTCTTTCTCCTTTCCTTCGCTCCTTCCACACAGGTGT
The DNA here is from genome assembly GCA_015107715.1 of Tylochromis polylepis. Taxonomy (NCBI): domain Eukaryota; kingdom Metazoa; phylum Chordata; class Actinopteri; order Cichliformes; family Cichlidae; genus Tylochromis; species Tylochromis polylepis. The sequence continues at coordinate 9,171 of VVHJ01021037.1, forward strand.
GGGTGTGCGGGACAGTAATCCTGAGTAGTGTGTATACTTGTGGGAGAGATTACCTCTAAATTGCCGTCCTGCTGGAGGTAAACGTTGTGGACGCCGTGTCCGTTGCTGTCTGTTGATGTGTGTTTTTAATCATGTTTTTGGTGGCTGCTCTGAGTCCCTTTGGGTCTGTCTGCAGACCCCTCCTCACATCATCACCACCGCTACCTCCTTCTCTACCTTCCCACCCATCTCCCCCTCCCCTTTCTGGGGTCCTCAGTGGAGCGGTTAATGAAAAAGCCTGGACTGACAGAATAGGCAGAAGGCACACCCAGTGAGGGGCTTTTACACCAGCTTGTGTTTGTGGCAAAAGCTCATCAGGGCGAACCTCTGCTGACCACCTTTCTGTCGTGTTTTTGAAACATAGATGTTGGACATCTTATCCTTTTTAAATATGCCCGACCTTGTTACGGTCCCATAGCGCCTCTGTCTAGAGGGATGAAATTAGATGACATCAGATGAAAAGTAATCCACTGTCATGTATTGTGCTTTGAACACAACCCAGCGGCTGGCTTTTTGCCAGCTCCTTATGATGACCATATTGATTTTCCTCTCCATAGCACACAGAACTGATAATGGCACTCCTGAGGGGGGTACACATTCATATTCACATTTGATTCCAGTTGCCCAGCCCGGTTGTGATGTCCCGAGGGACACGGTGACTAACAAATCGACTGCTCCCATGCCTTCTCAAGCCTGTGCAACAAAGTAGCTAAGCTAGGCTAGCCCTGCGATTGCTTCAGCAAAAAACGGAAAAAAAAAATCTTAGTCACCCTGTTTGTTAGTCAGAGAAGAGAAGGCCGGCCGCTCTGCTGAATGTCAACATGGATAAACATCCTCACAGGATTAATGAGAGGAGAATGGGCAGTCTGAAAACAGAGGGAGGGCAGAATAGCGGAGGCATGGCGATTCCTCATTGCCCCATTTAACCCATGAGCGTTTGGTTGAGGTCCTCACTTTCCAACAATTGCGAGCTAACTAAAGGAGGCAGCTACACCTTTATATACCCATTGGCCGTTACAAGAAGGAAGCTACAGTATAGGACAAAGAGTCAAGTGATAGTGTATCTGTGCAGCAGCAAACGCATTAAAACAAAGACACATAAAAGTGCTTTCTGTTAGTGTTTTCTGCAAGTCGTATAAGACAGGGGGCTCAAATTCTGTTTCACTGAGAGCCATGCACTATATTATATATGTATAGTATGCTGACATGCTTTAATTTAATCAGCAATTTATGTCTCATATAGACTTTAAACATAGAGTTTGCACCGCTCAAACGCCTCAACCAGCCCATGATGAAAAGTTTAGTCTCTTTTACAGGGTTTAGTCAAGCAGCCAACTCACAGCAATCTGTTTCACGAGCCTGAATCTCACAGCTGCTGGCAGTGTGGAGCATTTAATAAAACCAAATACATCCTGATGTAAAAGCACAGTAATGACTGTGTAATTTTGTTTTTGCACAGAAGTCTGCAAGTCTCACCTCACAGGCCTGAGCGGGACAACTCATTAGCACAAAATAAAAAGTAAAGCTCTTCATCATTTGTTTTACTTCTAACAAATTGCTTAGCCATGAAACTGGCTACACTTATGCGTGAACCTTACCTTTACAGCTCCAACACTTTGAGACCATCCTCAGTGACTCTGTTTCTCTGCCGCCAGGTGGATTCAAACATAAAAAAGTTAATGCAAATGAAATGAAAAACAGTCTCATTGCAGGTGGATTCACACTCGCTCTGTGTCATTTCATTCTGTGTCAGCTAGCTCGTTAGCTCACAGGTGCCGCAGAGGTGCGCCTGTGTGTTTAGTCTCGTCTGTGCGCAGGGCACACGTCCACAAAGTTGAATAAGAACTTCATAAACTCGTGCCATCTCTCTGTATGACGTATTTTCTAAAGAAAAGGACATAGTGTTTTTTGGGTCACCCACTGGAAATGGAACAAAGCCAGTGACCTTTGACCTGTCTCAGCCCACCTGTGCTGACTCAGCTCACTGCTGCCAGCATTCAGGTGTTTACAGTGAAAACATACTTTGACCTCCCTGTGCATGTTTCATGTATATGCGTGCGGCTCTAATGGATAATGAAATGAAAGGAGTGAATACCTTTGGATCTCCACAGCCAGCCAGTCTGTGTTCCTCCTCGTTGCTGACGGCGCCCTCCCCTCTGTCATTACAGCGGCACCAAAAGTCAGTGAAGCATGGCCTTTAATTGATCCTGTTTGGAGTTGTACAACATTATTAATTAGTGCTTGTTCGTCACTCGTTGGTGTGTTCCTACAGCTCATCATCAGTTGCCGGTGCTCTTAAACATCAACAAACTTTCTGTAACTCTCTGAGTCCTCCTCTATGTATTCTTTTTGTTTCTGTCTCTCATTCCTCTCTCTAGCAGCTGTCTTGGCTCAGACTCTCCATCACCAGCAGGTGCTGTAGGCATACAGCACTCATAAATAACACCTGACAAAAGTATGAGAGAGCCAGAGCCACGGGCAGAGCGAGGGAGGGAGACTGAGATTGAAAGTTTCCTCTGGCAGGAGGAAAGAGGGTGTGGCTCACGGTCAAACGCTGGCCTCCTCAAGAAGGACATGTTCAGAATAGAGAGAGAAAATGTGGGAGAGGCAGAAAAAAGAACTGGAATTGAAGTGTTTTTTTTTCTTTTTCCTCAGTGTGGATATGTGAATGTGTTGCCTATTCTTCTGAAGTTTGCACTCCTGCTCAATGCCAACTTTTCAATAAACCCCTTTCATGCAAATTTCTAGTAAATGGACCTTTTTAAACACAAGGCCAGCTCTAAAGTGACTGGTTAAGGGACTTGAATTTGAAGGAAGGCAGCGTTGTCTTTTCTGTAATTGGGTTGTAAGAGCTTGGAACAATGTTAATTGTGCTCTAAAAGCAAATGAAGAGGTCAGAAAAGAAATTATATGCACACTTTTATAATCATCATCAGTAATGAACCAGCACTCGGAATAAATGAACCCATAAATCAGCCGCGATCAAGGGCCATTAAGGAACACAGCTCAGAGTCAAATCTGAGCTGTCTCTTTGTCATTTTATGCTCTTCAAATTTAACATCACACACATCCTGTCTCGTCAGAAGCTATCGATCAGCTTTTCGGGGCGAAGGTTAGTTTGTCATTTTTCTCTGGACTCACCGTGAACAAAACCAGGAAGTGTGCGAGAGATTACGGCCCAGGATGCAACCTGAAAGCCCTTTATCTCTGGGAAAACAAGAGGCTTCCTGCAGACCTGCTCCCATCCAGGCCACCTCCCCCTCACCGCGCCCCCCAGCACCTGTGGCAGCCTATTTAAGGATCCTCATCAGGGGTTGCAGAGGCCTCAAACCGGGGCAGAAAACATGAAAGGCTGTAAAAAGGAACCGGCACAACGGCTGACACGCTGGCTTAGAGCACATAGAGGGCAAAGAGAAAGAACATTTCTTTTTATTAGAAAGATTTGGCTTTTCTAACACACATTTAATGGTTGCACTGGCTCCTTTTATTTATTTGTATTTTTTGTTGTTCTTGCAGAGGCTCTTGCTTTCGCTCACCTCCAGTGTGCCATCATGACATGGTGCCTGTCATGTAACTGTTTTTAACGCTTTTCGTTGCCACTGTCTGAACTTAGGGTTGTGTTTTGCTGTCTTTCTTCTTCCTAATGTTACCAAATGCTTACACGGACAAATTGTAAGACAGGTCACGTAGCAAGGTCAGCCAAATTTAGAGTGAGATCGTTCGTGTTTTTAAACTGCATTCTAATATTATCTTAGTAAGGAGCCATAAATAAACAAATGTTAGGGAAATCAGTTTATGTCTCATGTGCCTGAAAGACAAAAGCAGAGTTAGCCAAGTTAGCCAAACTCACAGTTAACTTTACTGCCATTTTCAAATGGCTTTATCAGCTAATGTGGCAAACTGGCCATCACCAGTTTTATGTAGTGTTGGTATAGTCTTAGAGTACACGTCACATCTACTTAGCTAACACAGACCATATATATATATATATATATATATATATATATATATATATATATATATATATATATATATGAGCTCATTTTTAAAAAAAGTGAGCGACAGAGTGCAAGAAAGGCTGTCCTAACCCTGGCATATTACATTTTTTCAGGATTAATTCACACTCTTGAGTTCATGGATTTTTATTTTTATTTATTTATTTAATATTCAGTGCTTAACTTGTGACATCACTGAGTAATTACGTAGTTACATTCTTAACAATATTAAATCCTTAAGACAATGTTTTGGGACTGTACTTTCATGAACTACTTAAGAGAAAGTTTAAAGCATGCAAAAAAAAAATCTCAGCAGTAAAAATCTGACTTGACTTGGTACAAAGAGTCAAACAATTTGGAATCAGTAATTTCTTTATTCCAACTCACTCCAAACTCCTGCCACAGCATCAATAAACCAACTACTGACATGTAGATTTATTATATTTATGTCTAAAACTGTCACATCGCAGTAAATAAAAGACAAAAATTGCTGAAAAAACCCCCAAACACTTATCTGATTTCAGTCTGACTGATTATTTAACACCTACATGGCAACAATGATTCCTCTGTTACTTCCCAGTGCAGTGTGGTGTCGCAGCGTAGCATCACGCTCCAGCAGCTGCACCTGCTGCTGATGTCCTCTCCTGTAAATACCATTAGCATTTTGGAGAGGGGCTGTGGGGGATAATTACTTGGCAGCCACATCACTCTCGCTGCAGTAAACTGGTGTCTTGTGAGACTGCTTGACCGTACAGCAGCTGTATGTTTGTACTCAGTGAAAGTGTGTCAAAAAGTATTGTTTTCCAAGACAATAAACCAGTGTGTGTCAAAGACATTTTCATAAAAGGAGTTACAAAACAGATGAATGAAAAAACTGAAAATAAACAAGAAAGTATGCTAAAAATGTAAAACAAAGCCACTGGAGGCAAAAGATATTTCGGAGCACCCTGAATTTCAAACTGATGATTTTAGTAGAAAATAAATCACCTTTAGAAATAAGAATGAAGTGGAGACAGAAACACCAGGAAAAAATGAAGTTAAAGCTAAATATTTATCATTTATCATTTAATCATACAATAAAGTTAACACTGAACATTTATTGATCACTGAAAAGAAACAAACACACCTACTGTCAGTGCAGTCCAGATAGATACTTGAGCTCTATATGGGAAGCAACAAACACACAGATTAACAGTTTATGACTGTAGCTTGGTTGCAAAGCATGATCAATATACACCTTTTGAAGTCAAGTTGGTGGAGAGACCCATATTTATAAATATTTGCAAATTAATTTATATATAACTGAGCTCTTGTCCTGTTTATGAGAAGACCAATATACAATAAATGACAAATTTTAATCGTTCCATGGACTTCTGATGCCATTAAAAGCAGACATTTATAAATGGATCAATATGCATGCAGAGATGGTTTAAAATCTACAGCGTTAATAACATTAGTAATCTGTCATCAAAATGCTTTCAGGCAAGAATATTCAGTTTCACTTGCATGCAAATCCTTCGTCTGATCATGGTCAGTGCTCATTTAAGAGGAGCAGCATTACTAAAACAAACAAACAAACAAACAAACAAACAAACAAACAAACAAACAAACAAACAAACAAACCAAGAAAAGTATTTTTCATTTTACTGCATGATGTATATTTTTAAAGCCTTCTAAGTGTTGTAGATGCATCTGACATATGTGATACTTGGTTGCCCTCTACAGGATTCACATTAAAACTGAGAGGTAGACTCTTCTTAGCAATTTCCAACCAATCACAAACTGTGGGCGGAGTTCAGTTCACTAAAGTCCATAAAGTCTTTTGAGCTTAATGTAGCTCCAGCACCCTTAGTATCATGCACCATCATATACAGGCAAACAGGTATGACAGCTCTGCAGTATCTCTGCTGTTAGGGATGTGATAGCTTAGTGTTTTCACCTATTTCTCCTTATTCTTTGTTTCCTGAAGGGCTTCAGCTTTGTGAACTATACAACTATGGGGGAGAAGAGACTCTTGCCCTTATTGTCCTTACACTTATTTTTCCTTGCTAATCTTATGATGTTATGTTATGATGTTTGCAAAATGAAACTACAAGGAGAATGCAATGCTTTAGAAAATACAATACCCTTGAAAACAAACACGTACAGCATATTTATGCTCATAACTGATTATCTTTATTATTTTTAAATATATCGAGAATTTTCAGTGCATGGTTTATAGATACAATTCACCACCACCATAAGATATTTCTGCTGCTTAACATTTGTTAACAGCTTCCTTTGTGCCAACTGTTCAGTAGGTCTAACAGGCCAGGGTCAAAGGCCAGTTTATCACTCCTTTTAGCTGTAATACACAATGCAATATGGTTTTGTAAGATGTGTAAAAACTATTGAATTTCTCATCTTACTTTGTTTGTTTGTTTCTCCAGTAAATATCCGTTTAAATGATTTACAAAAGGTTGCATTTTTATTTAGATTTAAACTACTATTTCGGAAAAAGGTGGGTAGTCATTAATTTCATATACAGCAGAACCTTCAGTTTGCATTGACGTTTTTCGTGTTTACCTTGTAACTTGAACTTAGCAAGATAAAAACAGCTTGGCCTGACATATATTCACATAGGAAAGACAACCAATAGCAGGAGGGATGCACGCAGTGTTAAAGGAAAAAAAATGCAAATACTTGCGTAACAAACACGTCACAAGCATATTTGAAAGTGAAATAAGTTCAGTCTAAACAGGTGAAATCGAACTCAACATAGTTACAATTTTACTAATTACATTACTATCCATAAACTGAACGAGCCAGTCGAGGGAAGTAAAAACTTATAATTTATAATGGACTACAGACAATTAAAATTTTATATGTGTAGTATATGATTCTGGTGTTTTATTAATAGTCCTGAAAAATACTTGAGAACTGTTTGACGTGTTCCCTACTGATCCGCCAGATGGCGCCACTGGATTTTACAATACACAGGCTTTCCCAGGTAGACTGTGTGTTGGCACAGGAGCGTTAGTGACCCCCTGCACGGCGTGTCACCAACAAAGAAACTAAAGAAGATTAAAACAAATTATTCACAATTTTAGGTCAACAAAGACCAAATGGAAAGATTTTTAGTTCTGACTAATTCAGCCATTTGCTGCTGAAAATTTTCATCCTTTATATTATTATTATTATTAATAATAATAATAAAAATAATATTTAACTCACTCTGCCCTTGTCTTCAGACAAAATTTGCTCGCTCAGATTCCTCTAATGTGTAAATTTCATTCAGTTTTTGAACTCTACTCTTGCTTCATTCCAGTGTCCCCACAATGCGTCCCGATTAAGAAGGCCTCAGTGCCTCAGTGCTGATGTATTCTGATGTATGTGAAATTCTCTCTTCTTTATGAAACACATCAATCACAATTTAACTGCGTGTTCCCAGAGAGAACGATGAAAAGGTATTCTTATTTCTATCATCCTTAAATTAACATGTACTTCTTTTTTTTGGCGCCAGGCTCCTAATTGAATAACAAAAAATAGGCTATCAGACGGCCAGTATTTTGTCAACGTCCACGCTGACATTATACATCTGACTCTCTCCGACCTCTGTTTGTGTATGAGGATATTGAACACTCAGTCCACTCAGTAATCTAATAACACTGTGTAAAAATCTGAAGCTCGTGTGCCCAAACCTGACTAATTGCAGCAATGTTTCTGCGCTTATGCGGGGATCTTAATGGATGAGGAAATTTAATATAAGTCCAGCCCAGGTATGACTCAAGGATTACTCGCATCTACAACGCATAGCATAGCGGTGTGGTCTGTATCAACACCCCATTTGCACTTTTTTTTGCAGAAAGGAATCGGCGCGTAAAAACGCAGTAAAGGTAGAGCTCTCCATGCCCCCCTCCCCCAGTGTCCTTGGTACGGGACAAAGAGGGGTCCAAATTAGGGCGGAATGAAATATTTAATACTAATGGATGCCAGGTGCCAAACGAACAGATGTCAAAGTGATGTATGCTTAAAAGTGTCGTAAATATTGTTTCTTTTTGTCCCTCTCCGCTGAAACCCAGGCCTGGCCTCTGAAACACGACTACATTCGTCGTTAACCTGCGTTCGTCCTCATTAAGGCCGCACTAAAGTTACCGGGCCACTCAGTCCTGGAGAAGTGCTAACCTGTAGAAAGACTTTAATAGTATCACCGCTATTTGGACTGCAAAGGTTAGAGTCGTCAGTGCGGGTTATTTTAAAGGCGCCAAGCGATGGCATTACCTTAAAAAACAGCAGTGTCCACACAGTAAAAATCCACACAGTCTTATCTCATTTGTATCTAACAGCTGGAGGGGAAATCACGTCTTTTCCGCTTTAATAACCCGGATTAGTGGTGCTCTTGGACCTCATTTCTCCGAGCAGCGCGCGCACACACACACACACAAACACTATAACTCTCAGCACGTGTGTATCTTATTGCAGATGTCAGTCATTTTGGGGACAGTTAGTATGAGATGACAGACCTCCAACCCCTTTGTGAAACAAGAAATCACTGCGTGTCCCCATAATAACCCATTAGTGGTAACTTGGATTTCCCACAGGATCTTACTGGGAACATTAAACCTGGAGCTGGGAACATTTTTCTTTAACACCACTCTGTAACTTTCTCCACGGATAATCTGAGCAGTGTGGTGGCTCCGCGTCCCAAGGTTGCAGATAAGAAACTCTGCCTTTCACACATTTTATTCAGACCACAAAGCGGAAGTAGCAGTCTGGGAGGATTATAGTCAAAGCGTCTCAATCCAATTTCAGCAGCTTGTTTGACACAGGGGCTTAAGTCTCACTGGTACAAAGTCACAAAGATAATAATAGTAATAATAATAATAATAATAATACACAAAGACTCAAACTGCAGTTATTATAATATTTCTGTATTTGCATTTGAGCTGCTGTAGGCTATTTGGTGTAGCTATTAAAGTGATCTTTGCCAAATATTGGACATTTCGCGACTTCTCTTCTTTCAAACCCTTTAAAAAAATGTACTGCCTCTTAATTTCAAGAAAAGATGATTATTATGAATTCATTATAAAAGTCTTTTTATGGGCTTTAAATGCGCACTGTATGGCGATGGTCTGCCTTGTGGTTTATATAGTAAGTGCGTCACTTTATTTCTCTGTCTCACACTTTCATTCGTCTTGAGATGAAGGTGTCATCCGATTGAGTGGAGAGTAAAGCGTAAAAAAAAAGGTGGTAGCTCAGACTACAGTAAATGGAACTAAAGGCGCATTAGAACGGTGTCTAATTGATCCGATTAAGGGCTATCAGCTAAATGGCTGATGCCTGCTAGAGCAAGCAGAACGTAGCCATTTCGTCATCATCATCATCATTTTAAACATCAACATTATTGTCGCATTTGCGGTGGATAGAAAACGGATGTAATTGAATACGAAAATTTCTCAGTTTCGATACTGACCATTTTTAAAAAAAGATTACATCATTTAGGCTGTTACGTTAATAAAACATTATTTAAAATTATTATGACATTATTTTAGCGTCCACGAAAATTAGAATTTCCTCCCATCTTTGAATTAATTGGTTTAAGTCGTGAATTGGTTCGTAAGATAAATGTTAGTGATTTACGTTTGCATCTCCCATTTGCAAGCTCCCATTTTTGAATGGAATTAAAAGACACACAGGAATGTAAGTTGCGATTTCTGTTGAGCATTTCTTTTGCATTTCGACGAGGCTTAATCGAAATTTTGCAGCGACACAACTGTTTTAACGGGTTTACAGTTTAACAGATACCAAAACAGCCTAACAGCCCGAGGAACCAAGACCAGGGAGTCTAGTTCAGCTTTTTCTTTTGTTGTTTTAAAAATTTTGTATAGCTGCACCACAGCCTTGTGGTGACAACTGAGCTCCACATGCCTTTACTTGTTGAACATGAGGAAATTAAAAACAAAAGGTGGGTTAGTGACTTTGCTCACACACGAAGCGGATAGTTGTGGTGAGAATGCCTGTGTCATCCGAATTTATGGCTGTTTTGCAAGTATAGTAGCACAGGTAAACAAAATCATGGAACCCTTTCTTATCACTAATTAATTTTTTCCTCTACCCAGATAGAGGCTTTAAGATGTCGTTTATAACTTATGGATATGTTTTCCCAAATAACAGGATGAAGCACACTCTATAACTTTGCTCTGAAGAAGAATATACTCGTGTTGTGTGTTTCACGTGACGTGGACCATATGAATTTCAGTTTGTTTCATTGCAACTGCAAATTAGACGAATCGCTTATGTTTTCACTCAGTATGTTACATGATAAGCATTCACAGCTTAACATGTTTATCTGCAGAGAATTACCAGTCTGAGTGTTGATGGATTATCATCAGCATTACATCCCAGTTTTCAGTTTTCTGACAGGTTTTTCTTTTGGAAAAGAAGAAAAGCAGAAGTAAGTGGAAACTACATATTTTTGCCAACATAGAGCTTCGATATTCATGAAAACGGTAACAACCACGGCAAGCATTTTGACGTGAAACAAAACTGCAATATAAGCAGTTAAACGTGCAGCCATGCAGTATATGTGGCTCCCAAACACAGCTGTTGGAGCTTGCGATTCCATTGAAGGCAAATAGAAGAACAGAACTATAAACAAGTGAAACAAATAATTACAATTCCTAAAGTCGTCTTCTTTTTGAGCTCATAAAAATATTAATAAACTGTCCAGTGTCTTGTTCTCAAACAGACCACGTTGTTAAAGCATATTGGTCTAAAAGAAAAAAAAGGGACCGAGAGAGAAACAGCTTTAATAAGAAAAACCTGAAGGGGCTCAAAGGCTGTCACATCAGTGCAAACAAGCAGGGGACGTGTTAGAAATTCAAGCATGTGACAATATGATGTTATTTAGAAAATGCCCCTCAAGCATTAAATTATGGATTTCGACGAGCTATAGAAGCGCTGCACTTGCGCAGACATTGTGCGTGCGCAACACCACCGGACGCACGCTGTTTGTGTGGGCTATCAAACGCTGGGGTATGCAGTCGTCTGCTTGGCAGCATATAGCACCAAATAACATGACTCAGTAGATCCTGCAGGAGCTGGACTATTTCAAATAGAGCATGTTCATGATTTTAACGAAGCATTAATGCTGTAGCCTATATACACACGTCTTTATATCAAAAATGTCTTAAAAATAAGAGTGTAGACTGTAACTTAAAACAAAACAAAACAAAACCAAAAACCACCAACAATAAGTCCACTGTGGCAGAGCAGACAAGAGGATAAGCCTGCTACCAAGCCATCTCTGATTTCACAGAAACCTTATTAGACGAGAAAAAAATCATTTGGGTTACGCTCTCTCCTGCAGAGAACAGGACGAAGCTCTGACTCCATCGTTACGCAATTTGTCTGACAAGTGATGCGTTGCCTTCACTTGAGGTATGAACAATTCAATTCGACACGGACCACTCTGGGCTCGTGAACAGTACAGGCGTGTGACAACCGTGTACAGTGTGGAAATCATGCGTGGAGGTTCATTGATGCCAACATACTCCATACAAGCTTACACGCTATTATTTATACATTTAGTCTGATAGTGAATACACAATTTTTTAAATTTATTTTTATGTGTTTATTCCACTTGAGCAGCCTTCTTTAAAAATACACTATTATTATTATTATTATTATTATTATTATTATTATTATTAGTAGTAGTAGTATTAGTTGAGTGTTATCTTAAATAAAAGCACAAATTATAATAATTATAATAAAAATAACAGTGGCTGTAATAATTTGCAACAGTTTCACTGACTGTAATAATCACATTATTTTAATTAATTTATGGGAATTTTTGAACAATTGCATAAATATCTGCTGTCTATTCTTTAGAGCCAGCGTTTAAATGTTAATATTTGTGGGGCCATTAATCGGATAAAACATGTATTTCGCTATTATTATTATTATTATTATTATTTTAAAACGTCACCCAGTTTCAGCCTCACCTTAGAAATCTATTATGTCACAGAAACGGGAGGAAGGTGCATGCCCGTCCGGCCTAAAAATGCTGAAGATGGAGCAGTTTGGGAAGACCTTTGATTCCTCGCTCCTGACCTTGTGTTATTTCAGCTACCAGAGGCACCCCAAGGCAAACAAGTTGGGCACGTTTCCCTGCCGTAAACATTATCCTTGCTGCATCAGCGGCCTGGGAGCGGAGGAGGGTGGGCAGGTGGGTGCACAAGGGGTGATGCAGCGATAAAAAAAAAATAAAAAAAACCTTAAGAAAAAGTCAGTTAAGACCACCCCAATTCGTCTTCTAATGGCAAATAACCGTCCATGAAGGCAAACTTAACGCCAGCAAAAAATATATATATAATAAAAATAATAATAATAATAATTTTAATTAAGTTACGCATTTTTAAAGACGCGTCTGACTTGCATTGCTGCTAAGACACTGTAATTTGTTCAGTTTCTGAGTTTGACGCCATCCTAGCAAAGGTGGGAAAGCTAATCATAATATAGGCATCCAGCATCAAGCCTGCAGAGCTGTGCGTGCTGAAACAAATACCGAGAAAGACTTTGTATACATTCTGGCCCCTCAAAGCCGCTTCGGTGTTTAATGTTAGCAGAGGTTTTCAACAATATTCCTAATTGCACTGCTGCGCAGGGGTGCCGTTTGATGTTTACATGCACGCTGATCTCTTTAGATTGTACAGAGATGAAGGTCAGTCATGCACCGTGGCCTTCTTAAAATATGACACGGAAAATCCAAAGCATGTGTCAAAACGGGGAGTGAGCGAAGGCGCAAAATTATGGCGTGTGTTTGTTTCTCGTGTCGGGGAGCAACAAATCTTTCTTATTGCTTGCAACTGGGGTTTCTGTGCAGAGAGTGCCTGCGTGCTGAACATGTAAAAGTAAGGAATATCCCCTCTATAAGACACTGAGCTGCAAACTTTAAGCTTGAAAGTCAGTCGCGTAAAGGTTAAGAAATAAAAGGTAATTATGTTATCACATAAGAACCTTAACAACCTGCATTCCATTAACGCTCGCTGGGCATAATTGGCTAAAAAATTGGCCTGTTTTGCGCAGGCTAAGCCTAAAGAGACGTGCAGCTTAAAATAGAAACGTGAAAATAAATATTGTTAAAAAAGAATTCTTTAAATTGTATTTTTCTTTTGACACATGTCTGACTAAATAAACGAAATAATACCTAATTTAAAATGGGCACAAAAGTGAAATCTTGCCATGGTTTTTAACTGTGCCATTTATTTTCAAACTGCATGACAAGAGAGATTCATTTCCAAAGATTAAACATATTCGCCTCATTTTCACCAAATCGCTGGCGCGTTTGGTCTGCTTTGCAAATTATACCACTCTATGCTCGACGCCTGAAAGAGAATAAAAGAAGAAGAAGAAGAAAAAAAATACATGGGTGACAAATAAGAAAAAAAGGTATGATAACCTTCAAGTGCAATGAGATACAATTTACAAACATCAACCAGCCAATTACATTACAGAAAAGCAATCATTCATTTCCTGCCATTTCCTTAATGATGCCATTTAAAAGCTTGAGATGAAAGTTAGTGTGGCGGAGCATAAAGCCACACAAAGTCGGGTTTTTAGAGCTGAACTTTTATTTTATTTTGAAAGGCAGCTAATTATTATAAAAACAGCAGCATAAAATAAAACTACTGGGGTTGAAAATGCACACATTTATGTTATTTCCCCCCTTGAAATATATTCACATAATATTTCAGCTGGCGTTTCCTTGTTATGCTCACAAATAAGACCCTGTTTGTCATCTTTTTTTGGTATCTTCACATCATTGTTGAAAGAGTGAAGACGTGATCCTGTACGGATACTGGATTACACTCAACCTGCCTCAAAAACAGAGCCATTCATGGTGGCATGTCCCCGGTTTTGGGGAGAGCAGGACGAGTAGGACCGGAGGTGGTGATGTGCATGTGTGTGGGTGTGTGGGAGTGTGTCGGACACTGAAGTTGTCATGACAAACTTCTGAGCCAATGGCAATTTAGGTCTGTGCAAACTCGAAAGCAAATGGGAGGGTCCGATCCAATCAGCGGGGGGAGAACCCTCGGAAGCCCAGCCTCCTGATTTCAACAGATTGAAATGTAAGCCTGTCTCCAGCGCCGTCAGGAAACAGATCGAGAATTTTGTCTGTCTTGTTCCTTATCGCGCAAGAAGATTTTCTTGGACGCGATTTTAGACAGTGGACACGCTGGACGCGGAGCAGGATCCACGCAGGAGGCACAAAGCGGACAGCGTATTCTTCATTTGCGGCTTTAACATGATGGGTGAGTTCAGTGTTGTATCGCTTTTTGGTTTCTTGACAGGGATGCAGCGATCGGTGCTACTTCTTAAAGCAAGGTGGGGGAAATTTAGCGAGATATTGTCTGCGGTGTTTTGACGGATTAGTTTAGTCTTTAATCCAGTGGAAATGAAACAGGACGATGAATTATTATGTGGCAGTTACGCACGAACTTTGGCACTTCCCACCGGACATCGGTGTGAAATCTAGCCTGCATGAACGACAGCTATCAGCTATCACTTAACACAGTTGATCCATAACTTCAGTTTAGTGGGAGTGAAAACTTTGCTGAAAAACAATTCAAGTTTAAAATGAAGTGCAAATGTGAGAAGGTGGATTTCCCCCCGTAGTATATAAATAACAAAACTTGAAATATGTTGACTGAAACAAAAATAAACTATCAGCATATCTGCTGAAATTCATTCCTGTAATATAAGCATATGTTATTTGAATATTCAGATTTATAGATAAGGGGTCGTTAGCTGTGTGGAGGGCCTTGGGTTAGTTACCTAATCGCTGTCTCACTGTTGTGCCCTTCTGTGTGTTTGTTTTTGACACCAGAGCCTGCCTTCGGTGAGGTGAACCAACTCGGTGGGGTTTTCGTAAACGGCAGGCCGCTCCCGAACGCCATCCGGCTCAGGATAGTGGAGCTGGCCCAACTCGGGATTCGACCCTGTGACATCAGCAGGCAGTTGCGCGTGTCCCACGGCTGTGTCAGCAAGATCCTGGCTCGCTACAACGAGACCGGCTCCATCCTCCCGGGGGCAATCGGAGGAAGCAAGCCGCGGGTCACCACACCCACCGTTGTCAAACACATACGGACATACAAGCAAAGAGACCCGGGGATTTTTGCCTGGGAGATCCGGGACAGGCTACTCGCTGACGGGGTTTGCGACAAGTTCAACCTGCCCTCCGTCAGCTCCATCAGTCGGATCCTCCGAAACAAGATTGGGAATCTGTCCCAGCAGAGCCAGTATGAGTCGGGCAAGCAGGCGCCTCATCCACCGCCACAACCAACGTTACCATACAACCACTTATACTCATACCCGACGTCCAAAGTGCCCACTCCCCCTGGCATGCCCACCCTTCCCGGACACATGGCCATGCACAGGATATGGCCTTCCTCGCACTCTGTAACTGATATTCTGGGGATACGGTCTATTACAGAGCAACAAAGTAAGCATGGCTACATGGAGGGCGGTTACATTTGTTTATTGCACCACATATAACCAACTTTTGAAGGGGTTTTGCGCGCAAGAGTGCGAATGTGTGTGCGTGTGTATATGTATGTGTGTTAGCGTGTGTGTGTGTATTTGGAATAAAACACACACTTGTGTTTTTTTTCTCCCTTTGAGTTAGTGTAATTGTTTTTATAGGCTTCCAAAAGTAACTATTGGAACATTATAAACCCACAGGCCTTTTTGGAGAGAGAAAGCTTAAATGCCATTTGACCTGCCTGCTGATATTGATTTTAAAGGGAGGCAGGTTAGTTCAGAAACAGATGGTCCAGCTTGCAAGAATAATTAAGAGGCGGATGTGGAATATTAGAGGGACAGCGGAGGGAAAGGCGGTGAGACGAAGTGTATCAAAATGAGGTGTGCTGAATGTTTGCCATGACTTGGAGCGAGTCGTTTTGTGCAGAGCTGTGCATTCAGCGGTTTGCCCGATTCAGGCCTCAAATAAGTATCTCGCATTAGAATGCGTTTTCTGCTGCGTGGGTTGTGTTTTGTCCACATGCAGGTAGGCCCAGATAACTTTGCCTTGTACTCAACAAAACCGCAATTGTTTTGGAAACAGTGAAACAGGATCCAGCATAAATCAGTGCTAATGGTCGGCTCGGTGGTGTGAGAGGGCTTCTTCTAAGAGCTTGTTTTCCAGTGGCAGGAAGGGAAGTGTTGTCAGTCCATTCCCGCAATCTTGTTGCTGTCAGGATTCAGAGCTGCCATGCAGAAACACGCCCCGGCCTCTTCCACTTCCACCGCTCTCCAAAGCTTCAGTCGAGCAATCTAAATAACACAAATGTAAAGCAGATATCCACGAAAGCTCACGGGGTGGGGGTGGGGGTAGAGAACAGTGTTTTGAAGGGCTGCCTTTATAAACAATTTATGCATTTCTAAATTATTAGCAGATGTTTGTGGCAGGTTTTTGAACGCTGAGTTAAAGTTTTAAGTACATTTAGTGAAGTGAGAGATTTGTAACATAATTTTTTTTAAATGGGTTTGGAATTCATGGAAATGATAGGAAATAAAATAAAAATAAAACACGTGCATGGCTAAAAATGTAAAATATTAGTGACTTTGTCTAGGGTAGTTTTTATTTTTGCGTGCACGGACAACACATTCAAAACCCCCAAGGGTTGATAAAGTCGCAGAGTGTTATATTCTTAATATGTGCAACACGCAGTTTGTTTAAAGCTCTTGTCGAAATTGTTGTGATTGCTTCTCTCACAGTAAATAACGGGGAATCTATATAGTGTGCCCATCATGCACAAGAAGGAGACGGTGAAAGTCAATTCAATTTGTCTCCGACAACGAGAAGATTTGGGTTTTTTTTCTTTCTAATATCCTTCACCCAGAGAGAGTCGTTTTAGCCATAACTTTTTTTGTTTTAAATTTTGATTTTTTTTTAAACTACATTTAGTCCCATCGAGTCTGAGCACATTTTCTTTAAAGCAAGTAAAATAAATAAATACATAATTAAATGAATACATTAAAAATATGACAGATAAATTCACCTTTGTGTTAGGTTCTCATTCACACTCCTTGACGAAAAATATAAATTTACCACAAAAGAAAATAATCAGGCAAAAAAGACTTATCCCAAACTTCTATTTTCAGAAGAGATTATCTCAATTTAAGGCATTTGGAAAATTTTGGGGATAAAAAGTAATATCAAGTCTAAGTTTCATACACTTGAAACTGGGCTGAAATACAGTACATCAGATAACAGATAATACAAACATAATTGTTTAATGGCTCAAGGAAACATTTAAAGAAGCATTACGCACAGGAAAGATCTTCAACCTACGTGCTATTCATACCTAGAATGACAAATAATCAGTTCAGAATGTCACAGGGTTTATTGTCTTATGCAACCTGGCTAACCTGCGGTTAACGGATGCATGAATCACAGCAGCGGCCTGTGCCGGTCTTTTTTTCCCCCCCTAACCTTAGCAAAATCTCCTCCTGACCTCCCTCTCTTCTCTTCTCTCTTTCTCTTTTGCCCTCCTCCCAGTTAGTGACAGTCCATCCTTTCCCAGCACCAAACTAGAAGAATGGAGCGCTATTAACAGGACTAATTTCCCACCAGCAAGCTCTCCACTAGTCAATGGCGTGGATAAGGCGCATTTAGAACCTGAGGCAAAATACACACAGGTAAAAAAGTGGAAATCTCAATTTTTATTATTTTTTTTATTTTTTAAAAATCAGGAATACAGAAAGAGCAAAAAGAGTGTAGGCTATTAATCTACTTGCAGACTTGAGTATTCTTCTATTTTAACAGTTAGCATGGAAACTTCCCCTTTCACAGCTTTAATGCGCTCCTTCTGTTGGCTGGGGTGCATTTTTATTTCTCTCTCTCTTCTCTTTTTTTTAATTCTGGCTTTACAAGGGGCAGTTCGTTTAGGCCCTGCTGCTTGGTCAGTGCTTTTATGGATGATTACAGAGTAGATTATTTAACAATAAGAACATCAAAGGAGGCTTAAATAGCCTCGTTATTATTAACTTTTAGGATTTTGAAAATTAAGTGTAGCGTGCTTCACACTCGAGACAATGGCTGGACCCCTGAATAAGAGCCAGTTGCCGCCTGTTTTAGTTTTTCTGGTAAATTATACAGTGTTTGAATTGGCTGGTTTTAATGCTGTAGCCTAGTCAACGACAACCATCATCCCGTCATTTGTCTGTGAGCTTTAAAGTAGGCTTTATGATACTCTTGTGTCTTTGATGGCAGTCCTGCAGCCCTAAACGTCCGGTACATTCGTTATTTTGCTGGAGCGGTTAAATCCAAGATTAAAAAAAAAAAAAAAAAAAAAAAAAAAAAAAAAAA
>VVHJ01021046.1:5174-19234 GCA_015107715.1 Tylochromis polylepis
ATAAAAAAAAAACAAATAAAAAAAAAAAAAAAAAAAAAAAAAAAAAAAAGGGGAATTGTGGTGTATTTTTAATTATCATTATCGGTGATTTCCCCCCCAGGAAGCCCAATAGCCGTTTGTACGATCACTAACATTTTTGTATGCAGATTTAAACAAACCTAAACAAACAAAAAAAACCCCCCAACAACAAAAAAATTAATAACTGTGTATATAAGGAATCTTGGATGCTCTACACTTAAATAAATGGATTCAGAGTCAAAACTCAATCACTAGTTAAGTTTTAAAAAAAAAAAAAGGAAAAAAGCTAAATTTACAATATTATTATATACAGCTGCGTACATCGCTAAAATTTTAATTAAGCATCAGAATTGCTTTATATTTGATCGAACTTCAAATACTAAAACCACCATAACTGATTTATGTACTTTGGTTTTCAGTAGCTGAGGAGCTGCTAGCTTAAACCTGCTTAAATCCATCAGTCTACAATGACTCTGCCGCCATTTTGTGAATGCAGCAGTATGGATGATAAAGCTTTTATAAGAGCTGTAGATGAGAACTCTAATTACACCGAAGTACAGAGGTGAAAATGTAAAAGCTGTATAGATGTACATGACAAACAAAAACCGCCGCTTCTGAATAGTTTTAATGTTTTGCTGAACACAACCCGCTTCCAGTGCTAACCGGCAGCAGGCTAACGGCCCAACGGTCAAAAGTTGGCTGACACCGCGAGACTAAAACGAGCTTCGCCCTGTCTGAGCGCCGCTATTGAAACCTCCCCTCAGCTGAATACCTCCGTTAACGAAACCGTTCTTCCTGAGGCTCTCCTTCACCCACCAGCTCCCTGCCCTCCTCCACTTGTGTCTGGCTGACCGGCTGCACCGAGAACGACGCCAAAGATTGTTGTGTAGCTCCTCTGATGGGGTGCTGCTGGTCTGTGTGTGTATGTGTGAGGTTATTCCCCCGACATGTAAACCCATGCGTGTCATTGTGAAGTCATGTGACTGGAGCAGTGGGTGACATTTATTTTATTTTAAATGAGGGGGGTAAAAATGACATTTCGTGGTTATCCGGTCACCTGAGTTGGTCTTTTTGTAGATTATTTTTGTGTGTCCATTATGAAATTAAAACAGGTGGTTTTAATGTTGTGTCCAGACGTTGTTTGTTTGTTTTTTCCCCACTTCCTGTCTTCCTTCAAAGTTTTTGCTGTGTCAACTCTTTCAAACCGTTTTAAATCATGGGCTGTACCACTTTGAAAGAGAGGGAAGTTTCGCTGGTCCACCCACTTAAGATCAGTGTAAAGAAGCTTAACTACACATTTAATATCTTGCAATATCTTAATATGAGAAAAAGTACATTTCAACAGTGGCTCAGTTTTTCCACATGATAAAGAAATGCTGCTGTAGCAAAGGAAAAAACCTTTGGCCCAACTCTTTCAGATTAAATTGTGAGAAATGTGTAAAATTACAGTTTGAGTCTATATTTGAAGACTAAAATGTAGAAAACAAATTTTGATCGTGAAAAAACAGCTTTTCTGTCATCGTCAATGGCTGCGAGGCGTTTTAACAATAGGAAAAACTGTAAAACAACATTTATGCTAGCCGTCCAGGGGCCTGGATAGGAGCCTTTGCCTGGCCGATTCTGGCCCCTGGGCCTTATGTTTGACACTCTTGTTCTAGAGCAACACTGAGTACCTGTACACCTTAGTTCATGTACTTTTTAGGAGCAGCAGGTGAAGTTGACACCCAAGGATCAGAGCAAGCTGAGGTAAAGGTGTTAAAATTTGATTTTGTCATGTCATAGAAAGGGGATCTCCCTAATATCAGACCCATCCCACCTGCTGTTGAAACTTTTTGCTTGTGAGGGGCAGCTAATCAAAAGGGAGAGAAGCACAAAAAGCTGATAAATTGGGGGGGGAGACCAAGTATAAGATAAGGTTCAACATTAAAAACCTGTTTTTGTTTTTTTTGTTTTTTAAATAGCATTTATGGTGTCAGGGTGCTCCAAGATTGCACTCTACTTAGAATTAGTGATAATTGTTTAAATCAAAAATATAAAAACACAGAGACAGGGACTCTTTAGAGTTGTCTTTGTATCGTTACTAAAATTACAAGCACCAATTACAGAGAAACAATGTAATACTCTTAATGACACAAGCCTAAAAATAACTTTAAAAAAAAAAGGAGAAGGGAAATACAAGAGCAGCGTAACAGTTACAATGAATATGCTTTATTTTCCTTTTACAAAAACAGAAAAAAATCACTGTCTAGAAATACAGGTATACAAGAAATAACAATGATGAGAGTATTTGTAGTTGAACGCCTGGTTGTCAACAGCCAGCTGGGTAATAATAATAATAATAATCATAATAAAACAGAGTTAACTACTAGTGAATGTTAAAGCTTCCAACCAAATTGCATCCCATGCAGTGCATCAGTTCCCACAGTAATATGCTAAGCCTTCGCCTGAGGGGGAGAAACGAGCTTAGCATGAGAGTAACATGGGGAAATGAGGCTGCAGAGGGCTCCGCTTCTCCTGTTAGTTAATCATAATACTGTAATACTGATTCTGACCCACGCGCTCTAGCTAGGAGGATATTACAAATGCAGAGGTACACGGTGGATATGATGATATGAAGCACGGCGACAATACAAAAGAAAAGAAAGCAAAATGAAGTGTTGAGTATCTTCTTCTTGATGTACCTGTTACCTCTGTGAGGAATCTTTGCCCGCTTATGTTCTTATTTAGTGTCTAAGGCACTTTTAAAGAAACATACTGTTTGGTGTTAACATTTGAGGAGGGAGGGGGGCACAGGTGATGGATATGGGAGCCCTGGTGTGTGGTTTTCACACTGTGGAGGTGCAGCTGCTGGAGATAAAGCAGAGCTAAGAAAAAAAAAATGCAAATAAAGGAAAAAAAAAACAACCTTTGACAGACTTGTTCTTCATTCATTACAGGTTATCTGAATTCAGAGGTCTGAAGAATTGGGATTAAAGTCGCAAATGTGCTGATTTGTGTTTTACTGTTGTTCTAAAGGTTTTGTTTTGTTTGTTTGTTTGTTTGTTTTTTAAATCAGCACACTCTTAATCATTTTGCTGAAGGAAGAAAAATGTGTTCTTTAAACTTTCAAAGATCCGTTTTTATTTGAAATTATGAGCCAGCACAGACGAGAAGTATTTAAGGGGAACTCGACTGATGACTTTAAAATAAATGTACCCAAACTGATGCAATACCACCACCATTACTCCTTATTGTGCCTACATTACCCACAATGCAACTTAACCATTTCAATACAGGGAGGAGTGTAGACTACAGAGTTACTCTT
This sequence comes from Tylochromis polylepis, assembly GCA_015107715.1. Taxonomy (NCBI): domain Eukaryota; kingdom Metazoa; phylum Chordata; class Actinopteri; order Cichliformes; family Cichlidae; genus Tylochromis; species Tylochromis polylepis. Next base: position 8,497 of record VVHJ01021046.1, read on the forward strand.
TTCCAACTACACTTTTAGATCACTTTTAAAACTTGTCTCGAGCTGAAGGCAGCCTGTAATGCCCGTTTCATAGGACACATTAATATATTTAATACAAGTGACATTAATACTCAGCGTTACATGTCAAACAAGCTTCCTGCTGCCATCTTCACTGGGCTTTTGCCTACGTTTGACCTTTATTAGATTTTCAGACGGCCTCTGGAGGAAGTGACTGTGATCTTCAGAACATGACAGTAATGAGCTCACTCCTCCTCCACGTATAAAGAAGCCAACTGAGGTGTTCTAGGCATGTCCTCCTGGAGGAGACCTCAGGGCTGACCCGGGACGCTCTGGAGACATTAGGTTGGCCTGGGAATGCCTCAGTGGAGGTGTCCTCAGGAGACGGACATCTGTCTCAGGCACTTGAGACTTTTCGTCCGTGCTGGCTTAAAAATGTTAATATTTCTTCATCCAGCTGACAGTGTTTCAGTAACAGCAGTCGAGTGTTGTTAAATCACATTTTTGCTTCTTAAAGGTCAGAGAAAAGCTGATGCTTGCTGAATGTTGAAGTCTGTAGTTTTGAATTTCAGTTTTATTTACAGTATATGTTTTACCAAATCATAGCATAAAGTCAATTTAAAGGTAATACAAAGTGAGGCTGAGCACAAACACTGTAAATGTGGTGATAAGGTGACTAGTTTTAATCTTAACTTCTAATCGGAGCACGTGTTTACAACCATTTAGTGTCGTACTGAGTGCAGCTTTAGTGCTTCCGGTTTGAGCTTCTTTCCTCTTCGTTGGCTTTAAGTTTTAATTCTCTGTGCAGTTCTGTGCACGTTCCAGCATCGGTGCATCATTCGCGGCTCAGGCCAATCCACAGGACAGGTCGTTAGCTTCAGTTAACCAGTTAAAACCCAGAGAGACATTCCTTTGTTACATGTTGAGATGAAGCCACAGAGAAAATATAATACCTCTTTTTTTGTTTTGATTTCACAGTAATATACTTTCACTTCAGAGTCCGTGTTTTTCTATTGCATGTCCCGAGATGTTAGTTGTTCCCGTAAGTGCTGCAGTGTAAAAGCCCAACAAGAAACATTGTCAGAAGGAGACTCATGCAACAAAAGCACCCGGTGCGGTCATCCAGAGGCCACAGTGACCTTGGTTTGTGTGTTTTTTTTTGTTTTTTTTAGGTTTTAGTCATTCTGAACACTGGATGGAGGGCGTGTGTCAGGTGAGCGATGGCTTTTGCATGACGAGTGAGCAGAACACTTACAACACCAGAGTCAGACACTTTTCCTTGTAGTCCTGCATTACGTGGTCACATGACGGACGTCACGCATGCACACCTCACAACCTTCGCCTACACGCAGAGTTTCGTTTGTATAAAAAGCACTTTGTACCTAAAAAGCAGAGCAGATGATTTCTGATGGGACGGGCGGGGCAGGTGTAAGGGTTATGATGCTGAGATGATGCTGATGGACGAGCCAGGACTAGCAGCTTGTCAGAGGAGAACGGAATAAGGCAGAAGTGTCCGTTTGTCCCGTGGCACTCCGGATTGGAGGCGTTTCTTGACGAGGGCAGTGGATTTTCCCTGCAGAGGTGACGGATGGAAAAAAGGGCTGCCAGGCACACTCCGCCCAGCTTGAACAGAAACATCTCATCGCTCTGATCTTCTGAGTGGTTTGAGATGAGTCCATGTCGACTTTGGGAGTGGGGGAGACACAGGCGGGGAAAAGGGCGGGGTGAAGAAAGAGACGGTCGCTGCTGCGGTTATTCGACGTTGGTGTTTGGCGTCTCGTTAAAGTCGCCGGAGCGGCTGTCTGCGTCGTCGTCTGACATATCGACGGAGGCGCCGTCCAAGTTGAGGTTGCGCCGGCCCGAGCGGCCGGAGGAGAAGCTGCTGACTGGACCACCGCGCCTGGGCAGAATACACGGAAGAAAACTTTAAACCTCCAACATTTCAGAAAACATCGACTCTGGGATGACGAGATACCAAATGTGGTGGAAGAAGAGCCGGGAGGTGATGAGATTGGCTTAAACACAGGCAAGCTGTTATTTTTGAAAGACGTGCATGGTTCTCAGGAGCTCCAGCGAGTGCTACAATCAACTTTAAAAACTGTGACCGCTGCTTACACAACTACCCGCTAACATAATATCACAAAATATCACATTTAACTGCATTTTCATTCATTATGATAGAGGAGTACAGACTGTAAACACACTGCAATGTCAGCCACAGCTTTAAAACCTTAAGACTGACCAGTCTGGTACCTGAATGAAGTGAAAGAGCTGCAGTAACACAAACTAAATGAGACCACATAGTTATCTGATTACAGCTTACATACTAGCTACCTCTGACACAGTTAGCCTGAGGATGTGCTGGCTCGCGTGCTGGCTCGCTCCCTGGCTCCTCCAGTCTGTGTGACGAGGTATCCTTGGGCAAAACCCGGAACCCTGAGTTTCCCCTGAAGCATCCATCAGAGTGTGGATGTTGGATAAAGAGCTCAGGCTCAGATAAATGCTCTGCATGAATATGTGTGACTGTGTGAATGAGACTTGTAGCAAAGAGTGCTCAAATAGAGTAGAAAGCTTTCTACTCTTCTCCTCCCGGCTCCATCACCATGTTTCACACATGCAGGAATGAGAGCCATCAACAAGATGAGGGTGTAGAGGACTGGGGAAGTTAATTTAGCAGATTGTTAAAATGAATAATAAATTAAGTTAAATGACCAAAACTTTGACAAACAGTCTGACACAGTAATAATCGTCACGCCTGCACTCTGTGTTTTTTATTCCTGCACTGTTTCGGTATCTAGTTCAGGTTCTGGGTTATTTCTAAAACCGGCTGATTACCGTCCTTTTTGTACCTGAGGCGGTTCTTCAGCGAGGTGACCTCTCGGGTGAGACCCTCGATGGCCTCGGTGGCATCGTCCAGCTCCCTCTGCAGCTTCCTGCGAGCGGCGTTTGCTCTGGTGGCCTCCTCCTCCGCCTCCTCCAACTGACGCTTCAGCTGCTTCATGCGGGAGTTCGCCTTCTCCATCTGACGCACAGACGCAGGTGGAGGGTGAGAGGTTGTCGAGAACTGGCAGTGTGAATACAGAGAGGGCAAAGCCTAATCATTCCCCGTGTGTCCATACCTGCTCCTTGTACTGGTCGGCATGACGACGCTCATCCTCCACCTGCATCATCACCTCCTTCAGTTTCTTCTCCGTACGGCGGACGATTTTGTTGGCTGCCGCTCTCTCCCTGGAGGTTTAATAGTGGAAACGTTAAACATGACCAAATTATCATATTGGTCGACTTAAAAGGATCTAAAATGATAATATAGGAACGTCTCCGAATTGTCTCAAGTGTAAGGCCAGAGTGGGCACTAGATTCCATTGCTTGTGGGAATGTGCTATTATTCAGTAATTTTGGAAAGAGGTTTGCGCCAATATTAGTACAGCCATCGGTCATCAGGTGACAGAAAAGCCATTAATGTGTTTATTGGGATATGTCCTGTCTCACTGGTACAACATGAGCATGTAATTCAGTTACTGTTATTGTTGGCCAGGAAAAGCATTATGTTGAGATGGGTGGGGGCTGAGCCTCCCTCCATTTCTCTATGGAAGTCGCTCATCATTGATGTTATGACTCTGATCAGGCTGGGACATTATATTGATGGGAGCTCCCGAATTTTTGTGGACAAATGGAAGAAACCACTGGAAACTGGATTCTAATGGACAACAATTATGGACATAAACTATCACAAGTTCTCTGTGGACTCTGGAGGATGTGTAATATTCTAGTACTGTGCAGTGTTACTATCTTGGATGTAAACCAGTCTTGTATTTGTTGGGAAAAAAAAATTTAAATAAAAGTCTTATAAAATTTTTTAAAAAAAGGATCTAAAATGTGCTCTTTAACATGTGGCCACTTACTTGGCTTCCTGCTCCAGCTGCTCTTCCAGCTGTAGGATTTTGGCCTCCAGAGCAGTGATGGAAGCCTTAAACTTTGACTTGACAGCGCCTTCCAGCTCTGCCAGCTTGGCCTTCAGCTCCTGTGTTGACGTTAACAGAACAAATATTCAGTTTGTTAGTTTAGAGTTGTGATCAGGAGGTCCTGTTAATGCACCTGAAGGATCATCTTCTCGTGTATCTCCTGATCCCACTGGTGCATCTGTCAGAGGACTGAGTCTGGGGGATGACATCATGCTACTGAACCCCAAAAATGAAATGCTCGTGTCCTGATCTGCTGCCTTTGAGTATAGATCAGGGGTGTCAAACATAAGGCCCGGGGGCCAGAATTGGCCCAGCAAAGACTCCAATCCAGACCACCGGACAGCTTTAGAAAATGTGAAGGAGTCCTTAGATTTTGAACTTTTAACTGTATTTTCATCAGTTTTACAGATTTAACAGAAAATGTTCTTGTTCTTTGGTGTGGTACGGTTGGATCAACCGTACCACACCAAAGAACAAAAACATTTTCTGTGAATTCATGAAAACTTTAGATTCTAAATTTATAATTGCTCGACAATTTGAGCAATGAACTACCACAATGTTTTCTTGAACATGTTTATGGTTTATTTTCACTGGTTCGGCCCACTTAAGATCAAGATTTAATTATCTGTACCAGGGATGTCAAAGCTTTTCATCTGAAACCTGCTTGGTGGAATGAATTTCATGTCAGTTTGACAGAAAACTTCTCTGTGTGCAAGTTTGAGGCCTGCGGTAAAATCTGTAGATGCACGAGAAGATATTTCTCTAAGTGGAGACTCAAACTGAAATGGTTTCTGAGCTTTATGAGCCTTTCTGTGTGTGTATATATATATATCTCTATCTATCTATCTATCTATCTATCTATCTATCTATCTCAGATCAACCCACATATGTGTATTCACTAGCTGGGAACACATCCACATTCAGATGATTTGACAGCATTTCTAGTACATAATGGCAGATGGTGGAAGAATGAGTTTAGGCTGTGGTTTAGGCCTCAGAGGAGACTGGTGGCAGCTCCCGGACCGGGCTATCATGTACTAAAGGGAGGTGAAATGCTTAAAAACAAAGAAAAAAAAAGAAAAAACAGATGAGGTGTGGGAATGAAAACGAGAACAGCTTGTAGTACAGGAGGGCATAAACAGAAGGGAAATATGAAATGAGAAAGACAAACACCATAATATGCTTTAAGTCTACGAGACCTTGTTTTGTCGCTCCAGCTGCTGGCGGGCGTTCTCGCTCTTCTGCGCAGTGTTGCGCTCTGCGGCCAACTCGGTATTCAGGGTGTCGACCTGAGACAGAAGAGAGGGGCAGGCAGGTGAGAGGGATTGTGGGAAAAGGAGAGAGCAGACAAACACGTTGATGGCTGTTGTAATTTTACTGTGTTTAGTATTTAAAAGAAACATTTGCATGCCACAAGTATCGTCTTATTCTTCCTCCTTTCTCATCAAAAAGGGGTAAAGAGGTTTTTGGTACATCATTCTTTGTTTTACTAGCTTCACCTAACACCACCCAGCAACCTCCAGGAAACCCTCAACAACCCGTTAGAAAATACACATTTTTCCCTAGCAACCAGAAGCTGTATCACATCCAGATAAAGTTTGCGACACTGCTGATTATTTAGTGTGCCTACCTGCAGGTTGGCCTTTCTGAAGCGGTCATTGAGCAGCTCCATGTTGCCCTGCTCCTCCTCCAGCTCCTCCTCCAGCTGGGCGATGCGAGCCTCCAGCCTCCGCTTCTCCTCCAGCAGTGATGACCTGACGCAGAGTTTCTATTAAATTTCTACCAATTAATTTTTTTAATTACTTAGTTTTTAATGAAGGTTTTACATATTTTTTTAGAACAAAAAGGAAAAAAACAAAAAACAAGCAGTCGACTGAAAATCAGATTTTTTCCTACAAGGCAATTCTAGTAGTGAAAACATGACATTGTATTCATGAATTGTGAATTTCTACTGATTTACAGCGATTGTAAGACTATAAAACAGATCACTGAATCCCTGAGGGACGCATAAAACCTGGCTAATTATTAATATGACGTTTGTACAAACTACGTGTTCATACTGACTTTCCAGAAGCACTGCTGGAGATCTCATCAGCTAGCTCATCCCTCTCCTGTTCAGCATGTCGACGGGCCCTCTCTGAAGCTGCGTGGTCCTGCACAGACACACACAAGATCACTTGGCATTTCAGACGTTACACACAAATCACTCTGATTATCACCATAAAAGGCAGCTCATATTGCGAAGTAAAAGTCACAACTCCACCTCCTGAAGCTGCAAGATTTCAGCTTCCAGGCTCTTGAGTTTCTTCTCGTTCTCCTTGGACTGGGCGAAGATCTCATCCCGGGAGGCTCGGGCCTCCTCCAGCTCCCTCTGGTAGTCCTTCATCTGAGCCTGCAGGAGCAGCAACGTGATACGGACGAGCTTAGAGACCGAGATAACAGAAAAACAGGACAGACACGAACCAAACATTTGCATACCTGTAGTTTCCGGAGCTGTTTGATGGCCTCGTCCCTGCCTTTGTTGGCAGCTTCGATCTGACCCTCCAGCTCGTTCAGATCCATCTCCAGCTTCTTCTTGGCTGCCACAGCCACAGATCTCTGCTTCCTCTCGTCCTCCAGCTCCGCCTCCATCTCGCGTACCTGGAAGAAAGCAACAACAACACTCAGCGTCAGTTTCGGCCCACTATTTTTACACTTAATGTAAACACTGGCATTCTGATGATGTAGATGAAGATAAACTGCACATTAAAAATGTGGCGTCAGTTCTTCAGGATCATCGGCCACTTTGTACCTGTTTGACCAGCGCCCTTTTCTTCTCCTCGCCCTGCTCGTCTCTGGCCTGCAGGTCTCGGTCAAACTGAGCCTTCATGGCTTGCATGTTGACTTCCAGGCGGAGTTTGGCATCTTCTGTGGCCTGCAGCTCATCCTCCAGCTCCTCCAGCTGCGTTCTCATCTCCTCCACCTGCTGCTCCAGCGTACGCTTGGACTTCTCCAGTTCATGGACCTGTGAGCAGCCAGAGGAGTGATAAAAATGTGAAATAGCTGCAAAATAAACTTAAATCCTGAGATTTCAGGTCCTCAGGTATTTCTGACATGTGAACATATCTTAATCAGCAGTGTCACTGTAGAGGTCAGTAGGTCACTCACATTCTTCCCCACATCATCCTTGGAGCTCATCAGGTCCTCCATTTCAGCGCGGAGCTGCTTGTTAAACCGCTCCAGTTCCTCTTTGGCCTCCAAGGCCTCCTCCAGAGCTCTGGCCATCGACAGAGCCTTGGTCTCCTTCTCTCTGGCCTCGGCCTCGGCGCGATCGCGCTCCTCAGCGTAACGAGCAGAGATGGTCTTCTCCTCAGCCAACATCTAGCACAGACAACAGAGCCTTCATTATACTGAATAAACTGTAAGAGACCTTCAATATTTCATCTCGGTTTGATCTCCTGTACCTGGTCAAACTTCTTTTGTTTCTTTTCCAGGTTGGACACGATCTGTCTCTGGAGGTCCAGTTCCACCATCTGGTCATCCAGCTCCTGCTGGAGTCGGTTTTTAGTCTTCTCCATCTTGTCCAAAGAAATCGTCTTCTCCTCCAGACGCTGGTTGGTGAGCTCCATGTCCTTCTGGAGTTTCCTCTTCACCTCCTCTAGACCCTCCATTGCTCCCACATCCTCCTCCAACTTCTTCTTTGTCTCAAACAGCTACAAGGACATTTTAAAAATCAGTAAATATTTGTGCTGTGACCTTTTGTGTCCCAGCAGTGTGTGCTGGAGAAATAATGAGCTGATGTTTACCTGAAGATGCTAATAATAGTTTTATTAATTATTAATCTGAACCACATGTTTTGAAGTGACTCAGATTTTCTCTTCAGTTATCTGTGGAGCCTCACTGAGTTACAGCTGTGTGCACGCTGTGGTGCACCTTAGGGACAGGTGCTCACAGCAGGTAAACAGCTGGAAACGGCTGCCTGGCCCTTCTCCTGGCACTCTGCTTCAGTGGTACCTCAAAGGTGTTTCTGCCTCACTTGTTTGTGTGCGTCAGACATGCTCGTTTGTGAACGTGTACCTGAGCCTGCACGGTCTGCAGCTGTTTCTCCAGGCTGCGTCGTGCCTCCTCGTCCTCTTCCTGCTGCTCCAGCAAATTGTTCTTTTCCGCCTCCAGCTGGCGGATTTGGCCACTCAGGTTCAGCTTCTGACGCGTCTCCTCCTGCCGCAACTCCTACATGCAAAAACCACAATCAGAAATGACGGTCAAAAGACAAACGAAAAGCAGTCACACCTGTTTTAGTCTTAATGCGCTGATACTTTAGCAGAGGCTGTCTTCGTTGGACATGTGTGAGAAATACAGAGGAGAAAGCTCCGTGGTTTCACTAGAAGGCTTAATGTTGATTAACCTGAGATCTGTCTAAAAAGCACGAACACATCACAACTACCGAAAAGTATTAAACTATTATTATACTTCCACAGAATGATTATTAGTTATTCAAGTTTAAGTTTTTTTATTAGTTTATATTTATTTCTCAAGTCAGTTCAGGTTTATTTAGCTTCAGTGTTGGCTTTACTTTTTAAAACTCTAATATGAGCATATTTGTGATTAAGAAGTTGAGAAGAGGTATATAAACAATTTACTTGTCTTAAATGTTTTTGTGGTTTTATTTCTGCTTAGTTTTAATTAACTGTAATAATCTTGCTTCACAGATGATTTGTCAGGTAAAATGATGACTCCTGAACATGTCTCCTGGAGCTCTGAAATCATTCAGGCAGAAACGTCGATGCTGACAGTCTTTCGTACCTCAGAGTCTTGCAGTTTGCTGTTCAGGTTTTCAACTTCTTTAGCCAGTTTAACGCCCTTCTTCTCCGCTTCCTCCAGCAAAGTAGACACGTTGTCCAGCTCGGTCTGACAAACAATTGGAAAAGTGTTAAACAAAACTTTCCCTTTAAAAAAAAAAAAAAAAAAAATCAGTCCCAAAAATGTGATCCGAACTTTGTCCATGGAGGCATTTACCTGGAGTTTGTGCGAGCGCTCAGCCAGCTCTCCCTTGGCTCTCTCCACCTCGGTGGCCCTGGCCATGAACTCCTGCAGCTGAGCCTCCAGCTTCTTCCTCTTGTGCTCCGACTCCGTCTTTGCCTGCTGCAGAGCCTTCACTTCACAGACCAGCTCTTTGTTGTCATTTTCCAGGCATTGCTTGTTCTTCTCCAGGTTGGCCTTGAACTGCACAGACCCAAAAAAAAAGGCTTATAGTGACATGTATGAAGGTAAACTGAAGACCTTAAAAGTTTGAGCAGCTCACCCTCTTGGCTTGCTCCAGCTGTTCGGACAGTTCCTCGAGCGCTGTGGCGTGCCTCTGTCTCATGTCCTGGATCTGAGCCTCATGGTTTTTGGTCTCCTCGTCAATGGCCTTCTTCAGCTCTGCCACCTCCTGCTCTCGCTTGCTCCTGGAGATCATCCACGAGGGAAAAAGTTAAAAGCACAAGACTGTATATAAAGATGGACGCAGACTGAAGTCTATAGAACAGTTAGTGCTATCTGACGTATAACAACTGTGAGGTTCACGTATAAATGCTCATATAAATGAGCTTTAATAAACACCTGAGTTCCTGCTGGGCGGCCGTGGTATCCAGCGTGTCCTCCAGCTCGGTCTTCAGAGCTTCCAGCTCCTCACTCAGGTCTCTCTTGAGTTTCTCAGCTTTACTTCGACACATCTTCTCAGACTCCAGATCCTCCTGAAGCTCAGCTATCTGTGCCTGCAGCTCCCGAATCTGCTTCAAAGCGTTGTTCTTTTGCACGGACTCCTCATCGCACCTAGTTGGAGACGCACAAACACACGTCAGTTTTTCAGAGCAGGTCTTGATCAGAGAATTTAATAAAATTCAAACAGTTCCTCAAACCTTCAACTAATGATCTGGATTTCAAAATTTCCTTTTTTCTCTCTATATCACATTTATATCTTCAATTCAGACATCATTCAGAGGACATTTAACAGACTTCCTCACTCCAGCTTCCTTCACTGCTCTCAACACTTCAAGCAATTTAGATTCTTAGCATTTTATAGTTTTCATGCTCGTAAGTATGCAAGGCCCCTTTTGGGGTTTGAGTTCAATAAATTTCATCATCACAGGGTGAGCTCGAGGGTCCAGGTGGATGTAATGTTACCTGTCAGCACAGACACAACACTACAATGAATCGACATGTATGCAGACTTAAAACAAGGACAGTGACGTAGCAGCTCATCGCAGCTCACAATAAATCAAAATTCACTGCTTGATGTAATGTGTGAAGTACTGAAAGAAAGCAATCATCTTTCTTGTCACTGGTTTGCTGTTTCACACCAACTAATGAGCTGGAAAGTCCACCGAGAGCAACAAATATGACCAAATATGACTCTGTGCAGTTTGAGTGAAGGCCCACTTTTTTTGCATATTTTTTTCCTCAAACTAGTTTCATTTTATAAAAAGACTAAAATTCATTCATTGACTTTTCATTTAAACTGAGTTTCACTGCTTTATTCAAAATCTACATTACAAAAGAAGTTCAAGTGACACCACAACCTCTTTCAGTGCTGGCTATTTGAAATTATTTGAACTGAAATGGATAGATATATATATATATATATATATGTGTGTGTGTGTGTGTGTGTGTGTGTGTGTGTGCGCGCGCAGTTATTTAAACAGTAAATGTCTACGAAGTAAATTCAATGACAAGCAAGTCACTGCTGTCCTTTCAAGACTGAGATAGCCACCTGTGCACACACGGTGGCAGTGTGGTGAACTGTTTACAACTGAAGTGTG
>VVHJ01021051.1:1856-16754 GCA_015107715.1 Tylochromis polylepis
GGTTCATTTCAGTCAGAAAAATTAATTCATTTAGTTTCTGTTAGCAGATGAAGTTATGTTAAGTGCACTTCGCTGAGAGGAAGGTACAGATATCTGATAAAACATTTAGGAGTTTAAATTAGCTCGCTTTTGGAGTCCGGATCACTCCTGGATGATGATGACTCTATAACAAAATTAAACTCAGTAACTTTTGCCTTAAAGTTTTGTTTGAATGTCATTGTGGTGTGCAGAAACTCAAATGTGATTATTCAATAACTGGTATCAAAGCTAAGGCTGGTACCCTTGCATAGAATATATACATACTCATGTACATTTATGTTTATGACGATTAGTACAACAGTGGTATCTTAATCATGATGTCAGGTCACAGTTCATCAGCTAAAGCAAAGCAACCAAAATATTGCTTCAATCCTCTGATCTGGATACTAAATGCTTGATTATTTCTGTGTTATGCTGTCAAGTTTTAGGCATATGTGTATCCTAACAGCTCCATTCTGCAGTCTAACTAACTAATGTCCTTAACATAAGTTGTGAGAATCCTTAAGTTTTCCAGAAGAACCATTTGCTTTTGCGTTGATGAAGAGACAGAAAAACAAAATCTGAAAGAAAATTTGGAATTCAGAGTGTGCGGAAATAGTTTCAGAGCCAAGTGAGTGACAGAGAGAAAAGATTAGGTGAAAAGTGAAATAAGAAAAAACAAATACACAAGAAGCCAAAAGACATGCGCACTTGCAGAAAGAAGAGAAAGAGCAGGCTGATAATCTGCCCATTATAGACATAAACTTTTACTGTGCTCTTATAAAGCCTTGAGAGACTGTTGGATGTATCTAGGTCACACATATGTACTTAGTCAGTCAGCACATACTGTAACAACACATACACAACACAAGATTTTACTAGACATCCCCTGTTATGTAATCATGCCAAAGAGAGAGAGACAGAAAGAGGCACTAATCAGACACCACACACTTCTCACAGCTGTCTGTCAGACGTTGACAGCGGCCATGTTGCTCTTTCTAAGCTGTGGCATCCAAATAGCTTGTTTTGTTTTTACGTTGACATGTTGCCATTCTTTATTATTCATGCAGTCAGATGGTGGCAGTAGACCACAACGGCTCTTCAAAAAAGACAAAGCTTTATGTATGATGAGAGTGAGCTGATGAAAAGTACATAAGATCAATTGCACAAGCTTCCAGTTCCAAAAGGAAAGACAGTAACACTGACTCTTATGAAATAAACCCAGAGAACTCATATTCTTCTTACTTAATTCATAATCAATTCTATCTTGCCTAACTAGCCCCGTTGATTACCTTTTTAAAGATTTTCCCCCAACAGAGAACAGGGTTAAGGGTTGTTGTCCTTCTCTGCTCTGGTGACCTTGATTCTCTCTTTTTTTTTTCTATTTGAAAAATAAAATTGACTACTGCCCCTCTCTCTGTAAGGGTGTGTGTGTGAAGAACTGCAGCCTAAGTGATCTTAAGGTGCTTGTTTGTTGTTTGATGGAGGATAATTAAATAGGCAATAGAACCCAGCCTGCTCTCATCGCTATCGATTCATTTGCAGCACTCAGACACACAGAAACACATACACTCGGCCAATACCCCAAAGCCTCAGGTCTCTACAAGCAGATGTCTGATACTCCCACATCAGCTATCAGCAGCCTTTGATGTTTCAGCAGGCTTATTTAACCTAATCCATATTAGCCCCCATCCTCAGCCCTGTAGTGGGCCAAATCTATACATAACCCTTTAAGGAAAAAGGATTTGTCTGATGAACAAATGACCCTGCAAAAGAACCATGCTCACTCCTAAGCCTTTCTCCATTCTTGAAATCCAGAAATTTAAAGCAAAACCAGACCACAAAGAAGTGATCGACACAGAAGATGGGGAAGTTTTATTATTGATAAAATGCTTTCAAATTCACATTTTCTCCCAGTCTGCTTGTGTGGCACCAAACATTGCCATTGTTAATCGTACAACCCCAGTTCCAGAAAAGCTGGGATGCATTGCAAAGTGTCAATAAAAACAGAAGGCAGAATGCCTCAGAAAGTTGGGACATGGTCATCTTTACCACTCTTCTTTTAACAACAGTCTGCAAACCTCTGGGAACTGAAGAAACCAGTTGCTAATGTTGTCCCATTCTTGTCTGATGGAGGATGCTGGCTGCTCAACAATCCTGGGTTGTCTTTATCTATTTTTTTTCTCGTTTGTTTGTTTCATTATGTGCCAAATATTTTCTGATGGTGAAAGTTCGTTCAGCACCCGGAGTCTTCTACTATGAAGCTATTGTTGTAACAGATACAGTATGGAGTTTCATTGTTTTGCTGAAATTTGTCATCTGAATGGGAGCTTATGTTGCTCTAAAACCTGTATATATCTTTCAGCACAGATTATGCCTTTCCAGATGTGCATTAATGCACTAACACACCCCATACCATCAGAAATACAGACTTTTGTACTTAGCATTGATAACTGTCATGGTCCTGGGTCGATGACCCAGTGTTTTGATTTGTTTTGTTATTGTTAGTCTTCGGTTTTACCCTGGGTCAGTCTGCGTCTCCGTTACTTCCTGTTTTATTTTGGCAGTCTTCAGTCTGTGTATGTCAGGTTCTGTTTTGCTCCCCTCCATCCTGTCCTTGTAATTAGTCCCAGCTGTGCTGCCCTCCTGTCTCCCTGTTCCTGATTGCCCCAGTTTGTATTTTAGCCCTGTGTGTTCCTCTACTCTTTGTCACGTCGTTAATGTTAACCTCCAGTCGTAATCGTCATACCTTCATCCCTTCATGTTTCGCTGTGTGTTCCGTCTGCCAGCCTATTAGTTTTTGTATTCTCAGTTACATTAGCCTGTGCCAAGCATTAAAGCTGCCTTTAAGTTTAAGTTTCTGTCTTTGCATTTTGAAGTCTGCGTCTGGGTCCTTCCCTGCACTGCCTGCACACAGCTCACCATGACAGATAACAAGCTGCATGGTTTCCCCTCTTTAGTTCAGCTTTAACCTGCATTTGTGGACAGCACAATGAACTGTGTACACAGACAGTGATTTCTGGAATTGCTACTGATTTCTGTAACTAATTCATGCCTGTTTTAATAGAAGATTATTGGCATCCAGTACTGATTTCTGGTCTTGTCCCTTGTGCACAAATTTCTCCAGACTCTTTAATGATATTATCTTCAGTAGATGATGAGATATTCAGTCCTTGTGGTTTTACATTGAGGAACATTATTCTGAAAATTTTACATAATTTGTAGACACTGCTTTTTGCAGATTAATGAACTTCTGGCCATCTTTACTTCTGAGAAATTCTGCCCCTCTAAGATGCTCTTTTTTTATACCCAATCATATTATTAACCATTTGCAAAATGCTCCTCCAGCTGTTTTTTTTTGTACCACTTACTTTTCCACCCTTTTGTTGCCTCATCCCAACTTTTTTGAGACTTGATGCTGCCATCAAATTCAAAATAAGCTAATCTTTTTCAGGAGATAAAGTATAATGTATCAGATTAAACATATGATGTGTCTACTGATATATTATGTTGTGAATAAAATATAGGTTTATGCAAATCATTTACATTTTACACACCATTCCAAGTTTTAGGGAGTTGGGGTTGTAGAAGATAAAACCAAAACTGTTTGCATGGAGTCACATCAGTCTAAATTATCGCTTTCCTCCCAAATAATTGTCAATGATTATAACACATGTGGAACCCCCCCCCCCCCAGAAAAGGAGAGCTTTCATACAGACAAATTAATTTCCCTTTTTTCATTTCTCTCTGATGATAAAGTGCCTGCTGTGTTTGCCTTTTCAAAGTACATCATTTAATTTAACACGAGTGTCATAAACCAACACGTGGTTCTTTGCTCCATGCAAGCCTTTGTTTTCTACGTGTGCGCCTTTGTTCTCCGTAATGTGTTTTGTTGTCTGTATCTGTATGACAATGATTAGCGTTGATGGATGATAGTGACCTAATAATTGTGACAAGGACACAACATTAACACTGAAGCAGGGACAATGGTGATGCAGCTGTGTGGCCACTGCATTATTCAGACAGGATGGCTAAGGGAGAAAGAAGGGGAAGGGGAGAAAATGGGAAGAGGGAACAAGAGGAGACAGGAAGGAAGGCTGAGAGGAGAGGAAAAGGAGAAGGAGGGAATGGGAACAGGTATAGGTATGGAGCAATTTAGATATGGAAATAGACTGGTGGAAGGAAGGAGCATAGATACATATAGTATAGTACAGAGAGGTGCTTGTGATGGGGCAACAGATATTTAAGACCTCAGCTAACAAAAAGAAAGGAGATGAAATGTCTCTGAAGATCCAGAGACAGACATCCATCCATTTTCTAATCCTAACCCTTACCTGGGTCTTGGCCACATGGGACAGCAGTCTAAGCGGAGATGCCTAATGTCATATGTATGTATATGAATTTTATTCAACATACATCCATTTTTTAACTGCTTAACCAAAGTCACAGAGGAGCAGGAGCTTTTCCCAGCCAATCACCAGTCCATTATTCTGCCAACACAGAGAGACAGCCAACCATTCAATGTCATGGTCAGTTTCTAAATGATGAGTGAGACAACAGATGCTAACCACTTCAACACCTATCTTAGATACTAGATACTGCTACAAATATACCACCATTGCTGGGACCAGTAATGAAACAAAAATGTAATAATAATGTTAATTGTGATCAAAACTCTACTAGTGCACAAAAAAACAGAAACCTAAAAAATCAGAATACAATTCCCCCCTCACCCCCAGCCCCACCCACACACACAAACCCATCGCTCACAACCCCTCACCCTCTCGCCCATAAAAACTAAAACCACAGGGACACCTAGATAAAGCCCCTCTTTGGCACAGTGCTGATGGTATCACTGGTATCTTTTAA
The DNA here is from genome assembly GCA_015107715.1 of Tylochromis polylepis. NCBI lineage: Eukaryota > Metazoa > Chordata > Actinopteri > Cichliformes > Cichlidae > Tylochromis > Tylochromis polylepis. The sequence goes on from VVHJ01021051.1 coordinate 6,744, forward strand.
CAAGAAATAAGACAAACAGGACTCAGAGGACTGGTTTATTGATCCTAACACAGTATCTGTTCACTCCATCTCCATCATAATTTGGAGCAAATATAAAACATCATGTCATCTGCTTCATCTCCATGTTGATCAAATTTGATTATACATAATTCACATACTTACTTTTGCTGACCAGTTTAGTTTGTAACACATCAGGTTAGAAGGTGTTTGGTTACTGAGGTCATGGGGTTCAGTATTGCAGTTCCTGTCTTTGGTCCTATCGTGGTCTATTTTGGGGTTTGCTATATGTTAAATTTTTTGGTCTGTCTTGCCTTTGGTGTCAGTGAGCTGATAAAATATGCATGGTTTGGACTTTTCACCTTTCCGATTTTTATTCCTTGTATAAATCAAAGGAAAATGGAGCCTTTTATGGTTGGAGCTCATCCATGTTTGATGTGCAGCCAGGAGGGAGACCTAGATAATAGAAGCTATCAGAGACATACAGCGCTCTGCGTGTGTGCGTGCATGGGCGTGTGCATGCATGCATGAGTGTCTATCCTCTTTTGGATTCTGTTTCATTCTGAGGCATTAATGGACTCAAATGCATAGACTTCCAGATGGTCTGACATGGAGCTTAATTGGTTTTCATACACATGCACAAACATGCACACAATATGTGTTTTTAATAACTGTATTTAAAATGTGACAGTAGTAACATTCAACAACGCGATGTGGAATCTGCCACAGTGGCAAATGAGGTCAAGCAGTCAGGAAGTTGGGATTCTCCTATTTCAGTTCAAGCTGTTAAACCACACAAAGACATTTGAATTGTGTGCCCAGAAAGGCCCTACCATTAAAGCTTATAAATCATTTAGTCATTACTTATCTATTCATACAAATTCAGCCATTCAAAGTAATTCAAACAGTCATTGATTTTTCTGCCAGGAATACTACAAAATAAGAGGAAATTACCTTGAGCAAAGTGATCAAAGCAGTGCAGCAATGAGCGATTCATCAGCAGCTTTAGATAATAACTTATCGTCTGCAGGGACTGTCCTCATAGAAACTTCACTCTTATCTCTGCTTCTGCATTTTGTCATTGCTCTTGGCTAGCTCTTGCTGTGTGAGAAAATCAATAGTCATTTTAGAAACATGACTCAATAATGACTTATTGCACACTGTAGTGAGCAGTAGTAGAATTAAGGTCAAAGACTGAACAAGCATTTCTTTTAGATTTATGCTCATATGTAACTTGTACTAGCCATTATTCTTGGAAACAGAATAAAACATTGGTTTCAAACATGCTCACTGTTAACCTAAAGTAACTGGTTATGTTTAGGCACCTGGAATGGCTAAGTAGCTGAGACTGGCTCCTGAATCCATAGTCTGAATGATTGGCTCTATGTCAGTCAAGATGAGCACAATAATGCAATATACACTCGCCGGCCACTTCAGAGAAAATATGCCTTGTTGATGACTGAGATCAGAGGAGAATGTCCAGAATACATCTAAAGTAACTACAGCAACAGTGACTCAAATAAACAGTTGTTACAATCAAGAGCATCTCTGAATGTTTGTTTTCTTTTTAATCATTATTCGTATTGGATGAAGTACCGTTTTAAAATAATAAGGAAGTCAATGCTAGCTTAAATTTTAAGATGAAATACAAACCTCTACCTAAGGTGGTTCAAGGGAAAGGCTTTGGATGGTTCAACTTATCTACTCATTCATTTTTTCATCTGCTACAGCATGCCACACTGCACTGCTGGTGTTCTCTACATATTTTTAACGGCAATTGAAGTGAATGTACCCCACCCATCAAATTCACTGTATAAGCATTAAAGAGACAGGATTGGAGAGAGAGTCAATTCATTAGACATATATGATGCGTGGCATGAAGAGCATGTTAAATTAACAGCTGTTGCCATACGGATAAACAGAGTGAGGGAAAAACTGTTCCAAACCGAAATGGCAGACACACACATGTGCACATACTTTTTACTGAAATACAATTTCCAGGTGATGCATTATAGTCATTAGTCTGTCTGTGCTGAGCATGGGGAATATTAAGACAGATGGGTTGTTTTTCACCCAAACTAAGGCATTCTCACACCCATTTACTCCATTTTATACATATCCAAGAAGAATCAAATTTCCATATCATGTACTATAAAACGTTTCGGTCCAGTAAAAAGTTTGGTACTGTTGTTTTAGATTTTTTTTTTTGATATACTGAATAAGAGTTCTGAATTGTGATCTCTAACTGAGCTTATCAAAAACTTCTGGAATAAAAATAATGGGACAAATTACAACAATCTGATTGTTTGCAATGAACAGATATCAACCTAGTCAATTAAAAAAAAAGAACAACATTTAAATATACTGACTTAAAGTAAGAGACCGATACACAAATGTGCAATTATTGCACTTTATTGTTAATCTCTATATACAAAAATCATGCATGCCCTGATAACAACAGGAAGGAACTGCCTTACACTGATTAGTGAAAAATTTTCATGACATTGCAATTAAACTGTGTTAGGCTAACTGTAGTCCTTAGATCAACTAATGAGGCAAGAGAAACTGCCAAAATAATGACAGATACATTCATCTCTTTAAGGTTTTTATTAAATCAGTGCTTGCAAAATTGTGATGGATGCAGTTATACAGATCACCTAACTTTAAATATACCGTTATTACAGCAAAAGCAAAATTGACTAAGGTCATCTGTAACATGCTAACCCTAACACACACACATTTTGTACTGAAGCACAGTATGGCCATAAATTCATCCATGCATGGCAAGGATGATTATGGAAAATGTATGGCAAGCAGACGCTGTGGAGGATAATTCCCTTCCAGCTCTCAGCGGGTAATGTCAAAATAATTATCAGACGAGACAGCTCAGTGGGCAGGCAGCACCTCTTCATTATAGAGTAAGGTTGAGGAGGCTAACAACCTCCAAATGTAGTAGTATACACTATACAAGGTCCAAGATGAAACTTTTAAAATCTTTTTCATTTTTAATCCTCATTTTTATTGTTTTTTAATACACTTCTCTTATATGACCAACTCACCAAATAATGTGGACTAGAATGGGATGAGGGTGAGAAAAAAAAGAATAGTACATGAGGATGTACAGTCACAGTGAAAAAAGAGTATACCCTCTGTCAATTCTTGGGTCTTACATTAGAAATAAAATTAATTTCTCCATCACTGTGCTTGACAGTTGGTATTTGTGCTGATATTGTGTTTGGCTTTCCCCAAACATGATGCTAAGTATTATGATCAGTGATTTGGACTACTTTTGGTCCAAAGGACAAATGAGAACTCTTGTGGTTGGGTCATATACAGTTTTGCAAAGCTAGCCATGCTGTTATGAATTTTTAGAGAGAGGAGGCTTTCCCCCTGGCAAATCTTTCCAACAAACCATACTTGTTCAGTCTTTTTCTAATTGTACGGTCACGAACTTTAACATGTAACATCCTAACTGAGGCCCGTAGAATCTGAGGGGGGTTTTTTTCCCTTTTTTTTCCCTTTTTTTTTCTTTTTTAGTATAAACACGATCTGTCTTTGGGGTGAATTTTCTGGAATGTCCACTTTCAGAAGATGGTCAATTGTCTTGAATGTTTTCAGCTTGTGAATAATCTTTCTTACTGCAGAATTTTGGGCTTCAAACTGTTTGAAAATGGCCTTATTACCAGACTGCACCAACAACAGCCTTTTTAAGGATCATTGCTGATGTCTAACCTCCTTTGCATTGGCTCCAGAACTATCTTCTTTTATAGATGTGCTCACATTTGCTGATGATCAGGTAATTATGTACTATTCACACCCTTATTACTTTAAGGAATCAATGAGGGTGTACTTAATTGTCCACATACTGCTTCTGCATTTTGGCTTAATATTTGCTAAATAAATAACACAGTCACAGTGAAATATGTCATGTTTTGTTTCTTGTCTGAGGTTGCATTTAACTAATTGTAAGACAAGATAAGTACCAGTTTATTTGTATTGTACTTGTATGGTATTATTTCCTGAGACATAACACCTTGCAATTTAAAGAGGGTGCTTTTTTTTTTTAAACCATGCTCCTGGTTAATATGAATTAACAATGGCAGATAAGATAATTTAACAAAAAAAAAATACAGATAAGTAGAGATTTTTTTTATTATACAGTAGAGAATGGAAGGTATATTTCTGAAAAATAATCATATTGACAGTATGTTGATTGACATATTGACCATATTGCAGTCAGTGTCATCATTTCTCATAGATATGAATTTATGTGCTTTTAAGAGACTTATCAATAAACTTTTTTTTAAAAGATTCAGAAAGTGTGTGAGCAGTTAAACTGAGTTTGTTAGAGTGATGGACTTTATTAGACCTGAACCTTGTTGTGGTTGCCGTGTGTGTGCGGTATGGTAGTTGTTATTAATACATTACCTCATGTGTCTTAGGTTAACAACACTTTCATATCATGTCCTTTACTGACCTTGCACACACACATGCATGGGTGAACATACACAAATTTGAGCACAGACAGTGCTCCAAAGGGAGCTCACATTAGGGACATTTCTGCTCATATGATTGACTGCTTTGAATAAGGGACCTTGGAAAAACATCTGGGTAAGTGACAAATATGCCCCCCTGGCTGCCTTTGTATGAAGGAGACACACACTGTGTGTGTGTGTGTGTCTGTGTGTGGGTGCGTGATGGAGCGAAAGAGAAAGAGAGAGAGGGAGAGAGAAAGAGACCAGTGTGTGTGTGTGTGTGCTGAATTATCTCCAGTGCTACACAAAGACTTGCCAGACGGCTACCACTGGCAAGGTTTTTGTGTGTGCTTGTGTAGGTGTGTGTGTGCATGTAAAATGTGTGTCCTTGCCAGCCACTTGACATCACACAGCCCTCTTGTGGCAGGCTTCTCGGATCAGTAGCAGAATGGATAAGGCTATTTACCAGCATCTTATTTGGTCAGGGTCAGACCTCCAGTAACAGTTTAATAGGTGTTGAGGGTGGCTGCTACATGGAGGAGAGCAGCTTTATCTGTCCATATATGTACGACACAGTGTGCTTTTATGTGCCTGGGAAGTGGTTTAAAAAAATAAGTTTTAACCACCAAGAAATATATTGTATATATAATTCATTTTTGCATTCAACTGTATCTGTCAGTATGCTGTTTAATTCCATTCAATTCAATTTTATTTATAAAGTGCCAAATCACAATAACAGTTGCCCCAAGAAGCTTTTAATTGTAAGCGAAAGACCCCACAATAATAATGTTTAAAAATACATACATATTATTTGGGAATAAACATAAAATGAACATGTCAAAGTCTTAATGTACCCCATAGTTTACTAATCTCATAATGAAGCTCTGTGTAGTGTTATTTTGAAACAGTTAAAATCATAAAATTTCAGAACATCACCTTAAATGAAATATCCAACACAGAAACAGACACAGATGTAGACCCTCTTACAGACTAAATAGAAATATATGCATATACCCCCAGACATGCCTACATTGCTACATACTTAGACGCATAAATTCACAGACACATGCAATCACACCTACGCTGACAGCTAAGGTTCTGCTGAAGGTCATTCATAATGATTAAAGAGGCATCTCTGCAATGATTTTTAAATGACCCTTGGGACACCTCGACCATTGACACCTCTTCAAGAGAAAATTACTTTATCGTGCCCTGGGACACCTGAATTTAGACTGACACGGCGACAGTTTAACAGACATATAAGCATTTAAGAGCAGATTGGAGGCAAAAATGTAAAGGCAAATGAAAACACGGGGAGAGTCACACAGAGTCATGCATAAAATGTCATGAATGATATGAAAACGTGTAGGGGTGTATTGGTGAGTAAGCTTGAGCTGGTTAAAAACAGAGGGAGGACAGACGAACACACAGGAAAGTATGTGAAGACATGCATTCATACAGAGACCTACGAGACAGCCTGGACTAGCCCAAAGCCAGAAACCCATCCATCCAGTCCAAGAACAATCCCAGTCAGCACCAGTGGGAATATAGCTCCAGTTCAATCCCAGCACACACTCATACACGCACACACCCTGCAGCTCTTTTCTTCAAGCCGCTGATACAGAGGTTTCGGTAATAGCCATGCCGATGGTGTGATGGCTAATTTCACCTTCATGCGCTTGGTGTGTGTGAGTGTAATAATCACCTTGAGCCATGCAGGTAGTGGATTCCCCCAGAGATCAGCTCGGTTTGATTTGACATAACACACCTCACATGCACACACATACACAACAGTTTAGTGCTGCTATTAACATATAAACTAGCGTGGCTTTGTTAGAACTGAGAATCACCTTCACACGCCATTCAAGGTTATCACAAAAATTATTAATAGTTTGTAGGTGTATGAGGGATGTTTTACAATATCTGTTGTAAGGGATTAGGATATTGAGCTATTACCTGTTTTTAGGTTCTATCTTTAGTTTCACAGTTTCTCCAACAAAGGCTTGTGTTACCAAAGCATTAGCCTCAAGTGTTAATTAAATTAAATTACCATGGTCTCTACTGTAGACTTTTGAGGATAAAGCATTCTCATGCAAACAGGTATGCTACAGAATATTTTCACTATGTTAATTGTTGGCAAGGCTTTCACATCATTGTCTGCTTTGTGTGAGAGTAATCACACAATAAAATGAGTTGCTGACATCAGCAGCTAATTTCACTGCATCTAACAGACACATCATTACCAAGGCTTGCATCATCATGCTTTAAAAACATAATACATTTTACAAAACCTTACAGCTCATTATCACTATAACCTGGCAATGAACTGCATTTTACTGGATTCTTTCCCCAGCCTACGAAGCAGCATTGTCAATAGCTTAGTACAAAGACTGCAGCTGTGATTTTTAGGATGCCTGTCTATACTTGGGGAGTGTTTGATTTTCTCCTTGGATCAGCAACTGTCTATGTATTCATTTATCCATCTGTTTCTACCCCCCAGCCTCCACCTAGACAAAGAGAAAAAACTGGTAACTAGCTCCCTCGTTACCTTGTCAGTTGGTATCTCAACAAATAAAGCATGTCTAATTGCATTGCTGGGAAACATCTTGGAGTAATTACATGTCCGCTGAAAGTAGCCCATTACACTCAAACCAGCAAGCGATGAAAACACAGACAAAAACTGAGTACATTGCAGTAAATGTAATTTGGTCAATTAACTGGTCAATATCAACTATAATACAATTAGGAAACACACAGGGACATCCTTGTGATTTAATTAGTAAGAGAAACTTCATTTATTGCAGCTGACTGTTTTTATATACAGTTTGCCACTTTCCTTGAGGTAACCTCACAAACTGCATGTATATTTACAGTCTCTGGAGGTCTCACAGATGGGCTACAACAGCAGAAGACCACACCAGGTGCCATTTCTGTCAGCTAAAAACAAAAAATAGAGATTAAAACTCACTAAAACTGGACAATAAAGGACAAATGAAAAAAAAATGGCTGGCGTTGTTGACTCCTGATATTTGGTGTAGGGACTATTTTCTTGTCACACTTAGTACCAACTGAGCATTGTTTACATGCCACAGCCTACCTTATTTTTGTTGCTCACCATACCAATCACCCTTTATCGTCACGCTGTACCCATCTTCTGATGGCTTCCAGCAAGGTAACATACCATATCACAAGGCTCAAATCATATCAAACTGGCTTTTTGAACAAGACAATGAGTTCCCTGAACTTAAGTGACCTCGGCACTCCCCAGATGTCAGTCCAGTCAATCATCTTTGGTATGTATTGAAATGGGAGATTCACATCAGGGATAGATGACAAATCTGCAGCAACTATGCAATGCTATTGTGTCAAAATAGAAAAAAAATCTCTGCGGAATATTTCCAGCATGTTGTTGAATCTATGCACAATGAATCAGGATGGTCATGAAGGCAACAGGGGGATACAGCATGGTGCTAGCAATTTAAATTTCACATTTTTGGAGGGGTTTTCTTTATGCTGTGTTTTCCATTTCCTAGTTTGTGTGATTTGTTAAGATAAAATCATGCCGTTGCAAAAGTGTAGAGAATTAACCATTTAAATTAATGACATTTTGCAATCATCTATGAACTAAATACTCATTGAGGCATTTCTGTATTAAATAGGGGAAATACTAAATTGCAACAACCTGACTTAGACAAATATCTGGTGAGATCAAAGGGTGGCACCTTTTGCTGTTTTGATGATTTGGGTTTCTTTTGTGGACATGTGACGTAGGCATCTCACCGAGTCAACCGTGACTTCCTCTGAATACCAAAAGCATTCTAGAGTCAAATGTGAGTCTATACGTCCAAAAGCTAAAGCTTGGCCACAACTGTGTCATGCAACAGGATAATGATGCATAACTATGTCATATATCAGGAAATCTACAACAGAATGGCTGAAAGGGAAAATAAAAATATTGCAGTGGCGTAGTCAAAGTCCAGACCTCATGCTGTCTGAAATGCTGTGTCAAAATCGAAAACCATCAAACTAGATAATATGAAAGATTTATATTCTCACTGGGCACCATCTTTTACCTTGCTAGCACAAGGTTATATCCATTGTTGCCTTCATAACTGGCTTAATTCTTTGAGAGCTGTATAAATAAATACCTGTGAACCTCACTGAAGTGAAGCTAAATTGTAAAGTGGGCCAAAGTTCATCCACAATGATGTGACAGAAGTCATACAGAAAAGATTACTTCAAGCTATTACTGCTGAAGGCGCTTCTACAAGCTATTGAAGCGTTGTGTGTACTTACTTTTGCACATCACTGTTGTTATGGTTCATTGTTGTGGTTGGGATTGTGATTTGTGACATGTATGACTCCTATCAGGAGTGTTTGGGTGTGTGTCTTCTGTCTATCTCCTCCTCCAGGCTGGATGGATGAGGGTACCCGATTGGCTGGTTCAAACCGACTCCTGAGGTTGGTGATTGAATGAGGGATTGGCCAGCAGATTTAAATGCCAGCTGACAGCCACCACGGCTGGCTCTCCCTGCATCCGCTACCTCCAACAAAGCACCAGCCGATCATTAGTAATTTGAATTCTGTGTGACAACCCTGAGTTTCGTTCTTTCGTAACCTGTGAGAGACTTGTCTTTGAGTTATATGGGTGAGCTAGAGGATCTTTGTAAATCGTTGTAAATAGTTGAATAGCTGTTGTAAATATTCCCTGTAATTTATAAGCACTTTACATACTGAGCACCGCAGCAGGTAGGAGTGAGCTGCCTTTTTTTTGTTTAGAATCTTTTTCTCATGTTTTGTCGTAGGAGTTAGGTTAAGATCTTGTCTTTTGTTTGTTTTTTGTTTGGACAGGTAAGCTTCGGGAACGTAGAGATCTTTTTGTTTGTTATTTTGGGCATGGCTCACGTCCATCCATCCATCTTCATCCGCTTATCTGGGGCCGGGTCGCGGGGGCAGCAGCCTAAGCAGAGAATCCCAGACCTCCCTTTCCCCAGCCACCTCCTCCAGCTTAACCGGGGGAACACCAAGGCGTTCCCAGGCCAGCCGAGAAACATAATCTCTCCAGCGTGTCCTGGGTCTGCCCCGGGGCCTCCTCCCGGTGGGACATGCCCGGAACACCTCACCCAGGAGGCGCCCAGGAGGCATCCTGGTCAGATGCCCGAACCACCTCAACTGGCTCCTTTCGATGTGGAGGAGCGACAGATCTACTCTGAGCCCCTCCCAGATGGCTGAACTTCTCACCCTATCTCTAAGGGAGACGCCAGCCACCCTTTGGAGGAAACCCATTTCTGCTGCTAGTATCCGCGATCTCGTTCTTTCGGTCACTACCCACAGTTCGTGACCATAGGTGAGGGTGGGGACGTAGATCGACCGGTAAATCGAGAGCTTCGCTTTTACACTCAGCTCTCGCTTCACCACAACAGACTGGTACAGCGTCTGCATCACTGCAGCCGCAGCACCAATCCGTCTGTCGACCTCCCACTCCCTTCTCCCGTCACTCGTGAACAAGACCCCGAGATACTTAAACTCCTCCACTGGG
>VVHJ01021054.1:1880-14540 GCA_015107715.1 Tylochromis polylepis
TTTCTTTTTTCTTTCACACACACGCACACACACACACACACACACACACACACACACACACACACACACACACACAAAAGGAAAATCCTGTCCACATGTGCAGTTTTGACAAAAAAATAAAATAAAATCTGTCCACGTGTAAACGCAAAAAACGAAATCAAACGCTGTCAAGAACATGCCAAAGCAACAGGCGGCGATATAATCCTAACCGTGTAGAAATGTTGGCCAATCAGAAGTCTAGAAGCCTGGGAGGGAAAGGGTAAACAAATATGGCGCATAGAAGCAGTCTTTCTACAAGCAGGGACAGTAACTGCATGTGTATATGTAAGCGTGTAAAGACTGCAGATAGTAAGATTAACAGCAACAGTATTTTGTCTCTATCCGCCATTGCAGAAATTAATCTCATGTAAACAATACTGTGGCGCACAGTGTGACATCAAAAAGGCGCACACCTTTGACATTGCATGGATAAATCTCCGTTTTCCTTGTCCACATGTAAACGCAAAGATGGAGTTTTTGAAAGACTCCACCCTGGCAGGAGTTTTTAAGAATGTCCAGTGATCCAAAACGCCGTTTACGTGTGGACGAAAGGCCCAAACGCATACAAAAAGCTGTTTTCAAAAATGCTCATGTACTTAGCCACAGACACTGCAACAAAAGGAGAGAAGGGTCAGCGTTGCACCAAGGAGGAAACTGAGGGCATGGAAATTGAGGCTACTGATCCAGAGGTAATGTTACAGCTTACTTGGTTGCAGATGGAGGAACATGAGGGGGAGGCGAGGCTGTGGAGGTCCGGGTGAGTGTCGGTATGAATTGATCCAAGATCCCAGGTGGTGAAGCGGGGAAGCAGGCAGGTGAGATACAGTTTGGAGTCCGCAAAGTAGCTGTGGCTGAGCTGTGTGCAGGTAAGTCCTGCAACCAGGTGCGTGAGATAACTGTAACGGGCGGAGGTGATGTTTCCGTGGGTAAACTGCAGACACAGGAGAGCAACATGATTGGGCCTAGAACAAATGCTGGTTAGCAGATGATCTGGTGAAGACTAGTTGTGTGCGCTGGTCTTAAATACAGCCAAGATGATTAGCTCCAGGTGCGGATCCAGAGGGAACAGGAAGGCGGCTCTGCCCAGAGGAGACACACAGCTCAACGTAAAAACACAGCCACTCACCCAGACCATGACACAACTATTAAATAATGAAATGCTATTGGCAGGACTGTGTATTGTGTCACCTAATGATTACAAAATACTTATGTACCAAATATCAAAAGATTAAAAGAACACCCTAAATGACACCTTTGAAGTATTTTTACATGCTATTGTACATACAGTACGAACACACAAAATCCTTAGACTAGTACAAACACACACAACACATACTGGTATATCTTGCATGGTTTGTGAAGCTTTATATAAAATGGACACAGAAATAGCATACAGGACACTAGAGATGTCAACTCTGTGATGATGCACTCATTTTATCCAAAACACAGATGCATGCAAAAAACATGCATATACACAGGCACACACTCACAACTGCACACAACTACCAATCCAGTGGATGCCAGCATGTTTTAACCCCGGGGCTCTGCTGGCAAGTAGGCAGAACAGAATGAGAAGGTGAGAGAAAGATGGAGTAAAGCAAGAGAAGGTGGGAGGGAAGCCAATACAGGTTGAGTGAGAATAAGAACAAGAGGGCAAGAAACACATGGTAAACCGAAAGAGATGATGGTGCAAAACAAGAAAAATTAAGAGCAGAGATGGCTAAGGCGTAAGAAAAGTGAGTCGCAGAAGCAGAGAGGAAAGGAGGCAATGTAGAGCATGAAGCTCCCCCTGAGCTGGGCTGCATTTGTAGTCAGAGATAGCGAAAGGAGGAGACAGCCGCTGTACAAGATAGATGAAGGGGAGACTACAGGCTGAAGAAGCACAGAGAGAGAGATAGCGAGAGGTCTGTGATGTATTGTATGTTGCTGACCCTGGAATGGGGTGAATCCAGTCCAGTCTGGCACATTTTGACCACAGAAAGACAGATGTCCAGGATAACAGCCAAACACATACAGCCAATAGGAGAATGTGTGGATCTTATAGCTTTTGGTGGTGGGTTTGAGGAAGGGGTGTATGGGTTTGGATGGGGTGGGTTGTCCGAAAGTGAAAGTTAGATGTTTGTTTGAAATTATAATTTGATTCTGTGACTATTTGTCTGCTGGAGGTGTAATAAGCAACTACTGATAAACTAATTAGTTGATTTAGGTTTAAGCCATGATAAGGACAAAGGTGCTAACCTGGAAACATCCTTAAAAGTGCTACTGCATTGTTTGAATGGTAAGCAGCTGTTTAATAAGCCCTTAGCACTCAGGAATATTGAGTGAGACAGATCAGGAATGTAGACAGATGCGTGGAGACAAGCTGTTCGTAATGTTTCCAACAATGTACCAAGGAAATAACAAAGGTACAGCCACAATTCTCACTTCTTGCTTCTTTATTTTGACCATCTCTGTGTCTCTCTTTTGTGCCTAAAATCTCTTTAATGAAAACCAAGTGGTCAGCAGAGAGTATTGGGGTGTACCCATCTGCTGCCCAACCTCTCCGTATCGCTTTCTCTTCCTCTTTTCACCCTCCATAACTCTCTCAACCCAATCAGTTTCACTTCTATCCAGCCAGTAGCTCTATTCTGCCCAGCTGAAGTCTCATCATCATTATCTCTCTCTCCCTTTAGCCACTATTTCATTTTTACCTCCATCTGTCCATCTCCAATTTCCATTCTTTCTCAATGTCCTTTCTCTCTCTATCTGCTCTTTTTTTTGTCTTGTGCCAGGTTCTCATCCAGGGTACCAGCTGCAAGCCCTGCAGCCCTACCTTATCTCCTATCTGCCAAGCTTTTGCTATTTTTTAATGCAAGATGGAAAGACAGAGAGAGAGGGGGCAGCTAAAAACAGAGAGGAGGCGAATGAATTAAAAATCCCACATCCATTTGGTGACAGATAGTTGTGTGACACATTCTATGTTATCACTCTGAACCAAGCAGTAGTGAAATTGAGACTCTTTGGAATGATACTGTATTGATAATTTGTTTATTTGTTTGACTGTTTTAACTGTAGTTTCCCAACTTCTAGTCTATGGTAGGATAGAAGAACGTAACTAAGATGTTTAATGCTCCTCTTTCCTACCATAGGCAGAAGGATGACAAATATTATGTTCTTTTTGATACACTGAATGAAAGGGACAAAAATCTGTTCTTTAGGGACAAAACAAAGAGAAAGAGAAACATAAAATTAGGGAATTATGTATATCGTAGATGTAGCTCTTTAAAAAAAAAACATATGCAAATGGTAATGGAAATATATTACGTAAGGCAAAGTGAAACAGTAATGAGATTGAAAGTCAGTGTTTAGTATGACCACCTTTATTCTTTAAGACAGTCTGAACTCTCTTGGGCAAGCTTTCTTGTAATTTCTTTGAGTAGTCTTCAGGAATAGTTCTCCAGACTTCTTTCCCCTTTAACACAATCCCACACTGCTTCAATAATGTTGAGCTCTGGGCTCTTGAAGTATGTGTTATTTTATCCATGTATGTTATTTTATCTTCTTTTCTGCATTGCCAGTGTTTAGGATCTTTGTCATGCTGAAAAATGAAAATGATACAGATGAAATGCTTCACCGATAGAATTGCATGGTGGATTAAAATTGGATGGTAATTTGCTGCGTACATCATTATTCCATCAGTTTTGATAGAGTCCCCAATGCCACTGGCTAAAATGCATCCCCAAACCATGACAGAACCTCTGCTGTGTTTTACAGTTCACTGTAGACACTCACTGTTGTACCTCTCTCCTGACCACTTCCATGTATATTAATGACAATTTCAAATTTGGATTCATTCTCCATAAGACCTGTCGCCACTGATTTTCACTCATTTTTGTATAATTTGGCATGCCTCAGCATGTTCTCCTTGTTTCTCTTCCTTAAGAATGTCTCCTTGACAGCCACCTTTCCACTGACACCATTTCTGATGAGGCTTTAGTGAACAACAGATGGATCAACTGAAGATCAGATGCATGTCTCAGGTTCTGTGTCAGGTCTTTGCTGATTTTTTCCCTATTCCTTAAGGGCATGACTTTCAGATACTGTTCATCTGCTGTAAATAGTTTTTAGACCTGCCACTCCTTTTGTTCTGCTTGTCTAGTTGCCTTAGATTTTTTTAAGTACAGACTGCACACCATGCTGAGATATACCAAGATTTCAGCTAATAGCTCTTTAGGAATTACATTGCTGTGTTAAAAGTACAATTTTATGCCTTTCAAACTGTGTTATCTTTGGCATTTTTTTGTAGATTCAATTAAAGAAATGTGAAAGAGTTATGTGTTTTAGTGACAGGCTGCTGGTAATAAAGTGCCTAAAGGTTCATCCTTGAGTTAGGTGCTTTTTTAATACTTGAATGATTCATAGGTCAGCATTAATGGGCTTAACAAACCTTAACAAACATAAAAAACCAAATCCATTTCTCTGAAAATGCTCAGGTACTGAGGTAAGACTGGACAGAAAATGAGCTAAAAAGCAGCCAATGACCAAAGAAAAACTTTGAAGGACCTCTAGAAAGGTTGGAGCATGATTGCTCAAAATCAATTAAAAGATATAATGAAGTCTGGCTCACTGAAATCAAAACATATAGAAATAAGGAGTGGCTCAAGACTTTTGCACAGTACTTGAAGTGGTTATACACTCCTCAAAAATATTTATTTTCACCAAAACATGTTTTTTTTAAAAATATATATTTTAGATGAGGCAGTTACAGTTTCCAAAATTGAAAAATGCTTCTTTATACAGATTTATCAGTCTTTAATTATCATGTCACTACCATGTCTTTAGCAACGTGTGTAAGCCAGTTTCAAATTTCTGCTGTTTCAAAGGGACAGACAGCCCTGAAAAGAAGTGTTAACTCATCCATTTGATTCCTACTGATGGTTTTATTTGTGCTCTCAATGAGGTTACACACCTCTTTGATACACAGTCAAACCGCTGTAAACTGATCCACCACATCAAAACCTGCAGCTTTTACTACACATCATCTCACTCAACATACAATATAGTTAAACTAAAAAATTCAAAGGCCATTATAAACAAGATCGTGTTAAGTGCTGACGTAAAAGAAAGGCAAGAAGTAAGTTTTTACTAAAATAAAGGGAAGTGCAAAGAGAGTGTTTTGGAGAACATTTTGCAGGATAAGAAGCAACACAGGTGAAGCAAAGGAACCACTTTCAGTAAAAATAAACATTACAAGGAAATTAGAGCTAAAGGACCATGCATACCTTCTCTTGCCTGAAAAGATCATTACTTTTACTTTAAATTATAGCTTGACTGTCTGGTTCTTTCGCACACAGAAAAGTTTATGTTTGGGCAGTGTTGCAAGTGAATTGGCTTTTTGATTTTGTTTCCCATGGCTGTGAAACCAGTGTGAGACCACATGCTTCTGGAGCCTCTCTGTTGTCAGAATGTACTGAAATGAGATGGAACATTGGGCTACTCTGTGTGTGTTTGTGTGTGTGGGTGGGTGTGTTTGAGTTTGTGCCATGTGCGCTATATCTCTGTCCTCATCCAGCCCTGTTGTCACCTCCTTTCTGCCATCCTTTTATATGCTCTCTTCTTTCATATGCTGGTTTTTCCTCCCTTGCAGTTTGGACATATTTCATTCATGCTTCCAATATATGCAAAAAATGAAAAAAGAAAGAAAATAGAGTCAACGTGCAGTCTGTTCCATTAGGAAATTAAAGCTAAAATGTTTTTTGTGTTGGTTTTTAGTCAACATTGATGCTTAAATAAAAAAAAAAAAAACATATAAAAAACATGAGTACTACATTTTTGCATCCCTGTGTCAGGGGCTGGGTCTGTGACCCAAGTTTATTTTGTATTTTTGATTCCTTATGTTATATTGGAACTATATTAAGTTCTTGTGCTATTATTTAGTTAGGGTTTAGTTGTGTTTAGCCTAGTTTAGGTTCCATCTATGTCCCCATGTTTGTGAGTCTTTTCCTGTCTTCTGTGGCAGTCTGTCATGTATTTCTTGTCTGCATGTTTCATGTTATCAAGCTTGTGTTTCATGTCTACATCTCTCCATGTTTCCTGTTTTATTTTGAAGAGTCTGGTGTTTCCATGTTCAGTGTGTTTTGTTTTACTTCCCCCTGTGGCGTCATGTTCATTTGTGTCCGCTGTGTCTCCCCAGGTGTTTCCACTTCCCTCATTACCTTCTTGTGTATTTAAGTCCTCTGTCTCCTTCTGTTCCTTGTCGGGTCATCTGTTTGTTTTCATGTGTAGTCACGTCAAGTCTCAGAGTTCTTCCTACTGTTCAGGTTCATGTTTGGTTTATTTCATAGTTACGTTGTTGCATGTTCCTGTTCAGTTCCATGTTCATGTCTCTCGTCATAGTTTTCATCGTTAGTTTAGTTATTTCCCAGTTTAGGTTTCAGTTTAGTTTCGCCATTATTTCACCTCGCCTTGTTTTCTGTCTTTTTGTATCAGCCACAATAAAGGCTCGCTTTTGGTTTAAACTTCAGTTCTTTTCTCCCGTGTCTGCTTTTGGGTCCATTCCTTAAACACACCGGCTGCTCAGCTGTGACACCCTGCTCGAATGACGAGATCAACATGAACAAAGTACGAGGATGCCACTTTGCTTGCAGAGCAGCAAAATTTCCTCAAAATGTGTAATACATTTTGAGTTGCAGAGGGCATTTTTCAGATTTCCTAAGTAACAAAATGACACCAAGAAAATTGCTCCACATTTAGCCTCACTAATAGTGGGACTATTGTTTTTGTTCTTTATTACATTGTTTTACGTAATTATATGAAGGTGTTTCTCTTTTGCCAAGCATTGCAAAGCTTATTTATCGCAACAGCAAAGTATTTCATTTTTCGTGTTTGTTTTGTGTAATTTAGTGTAGTAATTCTACTGCATTGCTAAATTCGATCAAATTTGGAGAACACTGGGTATAGTTTGTTATAGCAATACCTATTGTTATAGCATATTTATAAATATTGGGATGAAGTCCTGTTTTCCTAGGCATGAAAAATACAGATCAAGGTCTTTCCTGTTCAAAAAGAAATGCTCTGATGACAGTGACGGATGTGGAAATTCATACAAAGAAAGCAAATGTTTCGTAGGGCCTCACATGCTCAGACACTCCTTAGAATTAGTTTGGTACTTCAGTGATCTCCAGAACTGGCAGAGAGAATGAGTTTCATTACAGCCATCTCACCAATGCTAATTAGGCCAATAACTTGGATGATTATAGCCATGTGGCAGCATGCTGCTGAGCCAACATGTTTGATGAACATACCTAATCATTACATAAATTAGTAATTGTAACAGATGTAACAAAGGGTCATATCCACTGTCCGACATTCAATATTAATTTTACTAATAAATGAAGGGATAAGGTTGCCTTCTTCTTGCACGTGACTGAACTGACAGTAATCTTCATCACACTGCTTTCATATTCATTGGTGAAAAATACTCATGACTCATATAAAAATGACTTTTAGAAAAAGGTCCTAACAGCAAACTACACACAGACATAAAAAGCCACAGAGTGTTAGCTGCTACACACTTTTTGCTGAAAGCATAAGGCATGGACACATATTCTGTCTCGGCACATTTAATGGGCAGGCACAGAAATGTCCACCAGGGGAAACTGTAGTGACTTAATGCAATTTTGCCCACTAGCTTTGTCAGATCATCTGCAGCAGTGAAGAGCTTAACTTGCCTGGAAGTGTCAAGAAGGGCCAGTTTAAATGTAAAGTGGTGGGGTGTTTAAAATAGTCTTGCTGACATTACATGGTCTATTCCTTGTCTTGTAAAGCACCAACTAATAGAGCGAGTCTCTTTATGTTGTATCTCCATGACTCTGTCGGCTTAGTTGTCAGTCAAACAATGTATACTTGCTTGAACCCTTGAGAAGGTTTTGTCACTTTGATTAGTCATATAATTAGTTCCAGTAAAGCTTAACAATGTGGTCAACCTATATCTTTGCTGTCTTCCAGTTTTTGATTTTTGCACGACTTTCCACAGTAGCCTGGTGCTGCTATCCATTCTGTGTGTGGCTTTTGTTTTGTATGCATTTCATGTGTGTTTTTGAAAGTTGGATATACACGTTCTTTCTAAGGATGCCAAATCACTTCTTCGTTCCCTTTGGTCTCAGTCATTCTGCACCCGTCTGTTTTACTGGTACCCTCTTAGCAATAAACTGACGTTGTGTAAATGTGTGTGAATATATGTTCTTATCTATGTTTACTAGCTGTCTCCAGCTTTGCATTTTTTCATGTTTTCATACATACCTAATTGTTTCTGTTATATACATACTTTAAACGAATCACACAAGCATGTGAAAATGCACTTAGTGTTAAATTCACATGAAGAGCGCCCTATTTGTTTTCATTAAAATGACTTGAATCTTAAAGAGCTTTATACGAAACACAATTATAACAGACTCAGTTTGTGTATTTAGTTCACAACTTCAGATTGATTCCTTTTGAATTGTCACAGTGTAAATTTTTAATCATATTCCTGGATGAATAAAGGAAAACTGGACAATTTCATCCAGAACTTTAAAAGGACTCAAAAAAAAATGTTTTCTTACTTAAACTTCACCAGTTATCATGACTTTTATGATGACCCTTTTAAATTTATTTTTTGACGTTGCACAACTTACAAGTTGCAAACATTGAAAGTAAAAATGAATAATATTAGGGAAAGCCTGTTGATGTATTAAACTAGCTGATAGAGATACTTTAGCTGAACACACATTATTGTTATTGGAATATATGTCTGGATTACAACGAATTAGAATGAGGGTACAAGAAGATGCCATCTTCATCATCATATCACTGTGTAAACATGAAATTGCCCCACCCTTGGTTATTTCATTAGGTTCATTCCAGTGTTGTGGATGTAAGAGTGGTTTGTCTCTCTGTCTCAGACCTGTTAAGGATAGATATTTATATAGGTTTTATGGCAATGACTTTTTGGTGATTTGGGTTTTTATTTTGTTTGTTTGGGTTTTTTTTTTTTACAGTTTGTATATCAGATTTATTATAAAATTATCGATGGCTTGGCCAGCATTAAGCAGCTCAAAACAAACAGCTTGGCTTTATAATGCAAGCATTTTCTTCCTAGATTTAAAAAAAGTGCCACCAGTGACTGACACTGTTTTGACACCCGGGTTAAAAAAAACAAGCTCAGACAGTAACAAACATATGAACTGTTCCATCCTCTATTAGTATCATCAAGTAGTGTACAAGCAGATGTTCTTTTTTTGTTTGGTATCTGGATAGCTGACCCCACAGCTAGTAAAATGACAAATTCACCTATAGGTTAAATTAATGGCACAAACAAAATAACTTCTCTGTTATCATTGCAGTTTGAACTTTTAATATCTGGATCAAGCAGCTCTTATCTGGCAAATTTAGAATGTTGACTCCTTCATTTCAGTGTGTCAAATACAGTTTCAATTACCAAAAGTTAAACTTATCACTTTGACACATGCTGATATTTAGGAGTGTGAAAAAAGTGGTTTTGCAGGCATCACCGTGGCATCACAAAGCCAATTTGGGCCATAACTCAAAAGTTCATATCCTGATGCTTAAAAAAATCATCACAAATAATTAATCCAAAGGGTCGATGGTCAGCTTCACATTGACATCATAATATTCTGCAAAAACTCTTATTTAGCACTATATTTTGGCAACAGGAGAGATTGTGACCATATTAAACATTTAGCCAGGTGCCACCTGAATATAAAGTCCTTCAAAATCTCCACTACTAAATATTATATAAGAAGAGTTTGAGTAGACAGGAATGTTAAACCACTGCCTAACTCATTGCCATAGGAATAAAACCCATAGAGGTACAGAGCAGTGGAGTATTTTTTTTAGTATTCTCTTACATTACTAGTGGTTTCAGTTAGTTATATGAATTCCTTCCATAGTTTAACATATATACATATTGATCAGAGACAAACTTTCTTGTTTCTTCTATGTCTTATAAATTATTTGACATTCAGTGTTTTTCGTGTTATGATTATGTGTCCTTGAGGCACAATACATGCACAAGTTCTTTCAAAAACAGACAGAACGAATCATTTAAAAATTACTATTAGAAACTGGTAGGATATAATAGGTTTCATACAATCTGCAGGGTACTTTTATTTATTTATTTATTTTACCTTAAATATATTAATAATGTTTGGTTTTATTACTCTGAAATGATCATTTTTCATTTCCTTTTTCAGATATCTACCTGCCGAGAGCATGTGTTGTCAACTTTTTCAGCTGAATTTATTTATGTGGTAATGCATGTTGTGCTCTGTCATAAGATTATTGATGAAAAAATGGAGAAAAGCAGGCAGGTAAGATGAACAGGAAAGCTGGGAGGGATATTTTGGATGGATTGAGGAGGATGGAGAAAAAAAGTCACTGGAGAACATTAAAAACGAAGGAAAGAAAAGTAACGGAGAGAAAAACAAGAAATACCAAAATAAATGATCAACAAAGAGAGTATGGGGGATAAATGGCACAAAGCACAAAATTTAGGATGTAGTTTGTATGGCTGTTTTTCCCTGTGCTTGCATGCGTGTGATTGCGTGTGTGTGTGTGCGCGTGTGTGCGTGTGTGTGTGTGTTATTGCAAGGGCACCAGATGCTCAGATGATGAATGGGGTGCTATCACAGCAGCGGCAGTGTAGTGACACTGAAGACCTTAGATCACATGGCTGACATATACACACACACGCGCACAAACATACACAAACAGCCATGCGCATTCTCTGCCCTGACAGCGTTGGAGTAAAGCTGAAGAGTTATCTTTCACGTTGCAATACTCACTACTTCTTTTGGTTTTTATAATTTCCCCATGTTCTGGATATGTGGATGACATCAAGCTGTATGCCAGGCATGAGTGAGACATGAACTCACTGATCCACTTCACCAGGATGTACAGTGATGATATTGGGATGTCATTCAGACTTCAAAAGTATTGCTGAATTGTTGCAGAACAGAGGGAAGATGATCCAGGTTGAAGGGATGGAGTTGCCAAAAGGCAGAATAGAAGATATACAGGACAGCTACAAGTACCTGGATATATCACAGGCCAGTGTGAACAACAAGAAGAGATGGATGCCACTTATAACAAGACATGAAAACTCCTCAAAATGCACACACGTCTCCACCTTCCAGGATCCTGAGAAACAGAAAGAGAGAGGGTAAGGATTATTGAGTGGCAGCACCACAATCCAGAATGAGACATGGAGTATCCACAAATACATCAAGAAGATGGCCCACTGAAAACCAGATATAGTGGTGGTTAAGAAGGGGCCGAAAATTCCAGTTGTGATAGTTGTGGTAATCCCAGAGGACATCAACATCAGGAAGAAGAAGTACAAAAAAAGTGCTGGGGGCTGAAGGACCAATTGGAGTAGATGTGGAAGTTGAAGTCTAAAGTGGTTCCAGTGATAATAGGAGCATTAGGAGCAGTAACCTTAAAACTGGAAGAGTGGCTTTAGCAGATTCTAGGCACAACATCAGGGGTCTATGTCCAGAAGAGTGCAGTCCTTAGAACAGCTAAGATACTGTGCAGAACCTAACTCCCAGGCCTTTGATAGAGGACTGCACACATACCACCCCAGGATGTGAGAGGGAGATTTTTCTTTTTTCACAACATCTTTGCATCTTCTTCCTTTACATTCTCCTCTTTTTTACATACCCTGATAGTATATTCATACCACCTACATGTTTTTCCACAATAGATTGCCGAAGGGGAGAAATAAAATGTCAGAAGGTTTATTTTATGCCAATCCCAGGACATCTCTCTGATGCTTAACATTGCCTAGTATTTTTGATACTCACCCAAATACTCAAGTACAATGATACTAACTGAGATATGATTCAATGATTTTTGCATATGTGTCTTGATATCATTGTGTGTATATGTTTCTATATGTACACTATGCATACATTGAGGTACAGTATGTAAAAATGAAGAAAAATAAATCAATAAATAAAGAAAAGAATTGCTGCTTGTGGGGGTCAAAGGCAAAGAAGCGAGTGGTTGATAAACAGCCAAGCAGCAAAAAAAGACTTGTTTTCAAGATATACTCAACAAAAATATAAACGCAACACCTTTGTTTCTGCTCCCATTTTTCATGAGATGGACTTAAAGATCTAAAATTCATTCCAGATACACAATATTACCATTTCTCTCAAACATTGTTCACAAATCAGTCTAAATGTGTGATAGTGAGCACTTCTGCTTTGCTAAGATAATCCATCCCACCTCACAGGTGTGCCACATCAAGATGCTGATCTGACATCATGAGTAGTGCACAGGTGTACCTTATACTGCCCACAATAAAAGGCCACCCTGGAATGTGTAGTTTTTTGCTTTATTGGGGGTCTGGGGACTCAGAACCGGTCAGTATCTGGTGTGACCACCATTTGCCTCATGCAGTGCAACACATCTTCTTCGCATAGAGTTGATCAGATTGTCAATTGTGGCCTGTGGAATGTTGGTCCACTCCTCTTCAATGGCTGTGCGAAGTTGTTGGATATTAGTGGGAACTGGTACACGCTGTCGTATACGCCGGTCAAGCACATCCCAAACATGCTCAACGGGTGACATGTCCGG
>VVHJ01021063.1:2132-13309 GCA_015107715.1 Tylochromis polylepis
GGGTGTTTTCCTTCTTTTTTTTTTTTTTTTTTTAAATAATGGTTACAAAACCATTATGTTTTCAAGTGTCATCTCAGACACACTGTGATTCAGTTTGTTTCAAGGGTTCTGAAAAAGAGATCACAGCTACAATACAAAACATGGTTTCAAGCTGCAGTTCCACCTGGTGCAGTTCCACATGTATCCATTAGTATAGATCAAACTATGGATTTGGTTGTTGCACCCCAATTCATGGTGTTCTGGTGTTGGCCCAGTATGGATCTGGTGTATTAGAACTGATGTTCAACATTCATGATCTTGGCTCTACTAAGGCCTCAGTCACACAGGCCTAGAGACCAGTTAGTGATCCCTTTGCAACCGAAGGGGAAGAAAGAAAATACAAAAAAAAAAAAAAATTATTTATCTATCTCCCACTGACAGTTCTCTAGGCTTGTGTGACTGGCACTTTAGTAGTTGCTAGCCATCCATCTCATGATATATGACAGATTTGCTGAAGTGAAAGTATGTTTTGGTGGAAGAAAATCCTTCAACTTCAGTAACAAAAGGGATTTGGATGATGCTTTTCTGTTCTGTAAGCCTAGATGAAGCCTGACATCTTAGAACTACTGGAGAATAAGGTCCATGTCTTACTAACACATCTCCCCATTTATAAAAAGTTGTCCAACACTGCTCAAGAAATAAACCCCATTTCTAACACGTTAAAGACCAAATTGAACAAATTACATTACTAAAAAAAAGGCACATGACAATACTGCTAATGAAAAGATATGTGACAAGACAAATTAATGTGTGACCTGTCAAACCTTCCCACTTGCTGAGAAAAGCTGTAATAACTACCCAACTCTGACATAGGTTTGCTACTATTGCAGACTGGCCCACCATCTTCCACAAAAAGTAGTGTTTGTTCCAGACATATTTCTTGAACCCATGACATTAAGGTAAGAAAGTTGGGACATCAAGTCCGGTGACATCTGAAAATGACAATGAAAATAAAAATAAAATGAAATCTATGCTGACTGAGATTCAAAGAACAGTTTAAGGTTTTTCTACATTTTGGCAAATAATGAAAAGCACAGAATTTTCCTTGTCATCTTGATGAAATTAAACCATTAAGGAGTGCCATGTCTTGAGGGGGGGAGAAAAAAAAAAATCTTGAGCTTCTTTATAGCAATTTGGCTGAGACTAAAGCGAGAGTAGTTGGCAGGAAATCAGCTGGTCTGTTACTCAACAATTGGGCCGTACCGCCTTCAGAAACATCAGAACTAATTACCGTAAATGTACACAATCAGTGCAGAAACAGGAGACTACACAGGGCATGCGACAGTCTAATCAAAGAGTGATGATGTCAAAATCTATTTCTTCTCCATTGTCTGCATTCTCAAGTGGAAGTGTGTTTGATGTTATGGACAAAACAGGATGCACTGACCTCATAAATAGAAAAAGCTCAAGACTGGACAAGACAGGATGGCATGATTCAATACAAAAATTAATTCATCCTTGTATGCACAAAGTTGATAGAGACACGTGAAAAATGACACCTTCCTCACAGATCAAAGCTACATCTAGACATGTAGACATTATATGCCTCAATGGGTCCTCTTCCTGCTAGACTGGGCTACTGCTCAGACGGGAAAAAGAGGCTCTACAGGAGTCCACCCAGCGGACATAACCAAAGGAAAACAGGATACAGCTGGCCAAAACTGACTGCCACAGCCAGCATAACCAAGGAAAACTAAGGCTTGTATTCTTTATGAGGAGTCTTGTCCTGTATTTTGTGACCTCTGCTCTTTAACTATCAATAAACTGTATGTGTCAAAGTATTTAAGAAATTTGTAGGATAGACGTGCCAGAAAGATCTTTGGCACATTTTAGTGGAAATAATTAAACGTAATGTAATGTCATGTGTTGTCAACTGTAAGATGTTCTCATTACTGTATTTAAAAAAACAAACAAACCCCAAAACAACCCTTACTATACACTGGATTGCAATCAAATCAAATTAGAAACTCAAGTACTGATGTCGATACTAAACTCAAAGAAATCCAGCGCCAGTCAAGATTTGTACGAATCGATTCTTAGCAGTGAGATGAAGTGAGGTTTAAACTTACTTTCTCGCGTCTTGTTGTCCCAGTCCCAGGCCTCCACAATCAATGTGTATGTCCGCTGAAGCAAAAGGAAAAACAAAGAAATTAGTCACACGGTATTTGTGACTCATTATTTCAGTTGTGTGCAGGTTGGCCTAAATGAGCTTTCCAAGCATTGGCCATTGACTGGTGACTAACAGGAGTCTTCAGCATCATGGACATGTGAATAGCTGTGTCCATATGCTGTATTTTTGCAGCTCTTTTTCCTTCTACAAATCACCCTCTTCAGTAATGAAACAAATCAATGCATATCCAGTAAGTGATGTCTCAAGTTGCCAACAGGGTCTATCAGAGTACACTTTATATTACAATGCACGCACAAATGTTTGAGACTATTAATCACAGACCACACTGTAATGCCTGCTGTACAATGAGTAGTTCCACTTTTCATTGTACAGCAATGAAAGCACTTCATTGCTGTACAGCACTTCAGTGATTACTGTGACCAGTCCAATTGTGACACGGCTGTTGTAGGGAAACCCAATGAGCAATGCAAGACAGATTTTTACTTTATTTTACTTGTGTTGAAGGTAACCTTGTTGATATTTAAATATAAAGACGAATTGAAACGAACAGCCTTTGTTCCCAAAAATCACTGAAGTACGCATTAATAATCACAGTCTGTTCCTAAAAAAACAAAACAAAAAAAAACCCAGACAGAACCATGCAGATCGTTTTAGCCTCAGCTGTGCTGCTCTTAAACATCAGCAGAAGACACACGCATAGATACAAAAATCAATTTTACTGCTACTACAGCATCTCATATGGACCTCGGCCCTACTATCCAAAGGTATGGTGAAGTTACACTGAACGATTGAAACCCAATGATTCAGCAGTACGGCAACAAGTACAACTGTGGAAAGGAGCCAAGACAGGGAACAGGACTTGGAGGGGGGAAAAAAAAAAAGTTCACAACAGGAAGATAATCCCAATACCCAATGTGATGCAGTGGGTATTGGGATTATAGCTGGTTTAAAAAAGTTTTTTGTACCCTTACGAAGCTGTGCAAACACATCAAAACGAGATAAGAGTATTCAGTAATACAACTACAAGATATAGTACATGTCAGGCAGGGGCTGTGATCACATGTACACATTTCAGTCTAATTAATGTGCAAAAGTGATGTCTAATCTTTCTTTGGCTCAATATGCAGTGGAATAGAATGAATCTATATGCATGTGTTGATTTTTTTTTTTTTTTTTTTTTTTTTTTTTTTTTTTATGTTTTTTTTTTTTTTTTTTTACTGGATTTAATAATTAAAATTCAATCTGTCACTACCAAGAGAATAATATTAAAATGTAGTGTACAAAGAGAAGGTCACTGTACCTTTCAGCAACTTTGTTGGTGGGGAGTGAACACTTGACATTTTGGAGCCGCTCGATGTCCCGTCTGAAGGAGCATATGTTTGGATCACGGCGTCCAAAATCGGCTTGGTAGACATGTATAACTTGCCCATCATCTGTCAAAGAGAGAAGAGCGTTATGTCAGACTGTTGCTGGAAAAGGCAGCTAATTGTCTGCTTAAGCGTGTCACATCATATGGGATTTTACCGCATTGCAGATGTGCCAGGGAATGCTCGCATGTTATGAGGTGAGCTGTCAAAGTAACAGGAGTCAGATTAGCTCGAGCACTTATGAAGCTTAACTAGAGCTTGATGTTTCACTCTTTAAAGCAGACATGTGACTCACTTGCTGGCACACAGGAGTAGCTGGTTTCCAGGTACTTAAAGGTCTCACTGCAGGGATCTGTTGTAAAGATAGCTGGGGTGACTTCACACACCTTCTTGCCATTACACCTGCAGAATTAGACAGAAAGAGTGCTTAGGACCATGAGAAATCCCAACAAAGCTGAAGGACGGTTTACAGTCATGGCTTGGGACCGTATGCTTCTCTTCTCATCTTGATAACAACCATAATAAAAGTCCTTTTTTACTTTTCCTTCATGTTTTTAACTAACCAAAACAAAGCTCATTCATTCATTCAGCAGGTCATTTTCTACAACTACACCTGTACATGAAGTCGCCCTCTGCTGGCCATTTGAAAGAAGGCCTTTTTTTTAAAATTCAATATAATTCAATTTGATTACGTTTTATTTATATAGAACCAAATCACAACAACAGTCACCTCAAGGCACTTTATATTTTACAGAGGAAAGACCCAACAAGCAGATGACCCCCTCTGAGCAAGCACTTGGCAAGAGTGCTTCACTTTTCATGGGTGGAGGCTACTTCTGTTTTTTATATACAGTCTTGTTTACATGCTGCATCACCATAGAAACAAATGACCGCAAAAGTGCATCAGTTCAGTGACATGCACATTAGACATAAAGGCAGGCTTATTCAAGATATATACCTAGCCTTAATGATGTCACCAGCGCCCTCCAGAGAGCATTGGGTGTTAGTGACCTCAGCCTTAGCTTTTCCTCCAGCACATGTCTGCGTGTCTGCACGTCCGTACAGGGATTCCTGCACAAGGATCACTCCGGTTTCTGTTAGACCACAGAGGGAGGAAATCAGAAACAAACACAGAAGCAAGGCTCACTGAGCAACTGGGAAAAGTCTGTGAATCCCCAGCAGCCCACAAATGTCTTACCATCAACTGAATATGATTTGGGTCTGTGTAAATACCAACACATTATTTATTTACTGTAAATTTGTTTTCTCAAGCTGATTCAATTTCTGTGTAAAATAAATTGTAATCACAATTTTTCAAATCTCACTCAGAACTGGTGATAAGGAAAGAAACTTATTGCAAAAGACCACTGATCAGTTGTTGTTGATTGGTGGTCTTTGATCAGTGGTTGTTGATCAATAGTCATGAAAAATTGCACATTAATGATCAAGGAACTGACCTCACAGCCCACTGTTCACCAGTGGTGCTAGTTTCAGTCATTGTGCAAATGTACTGTTTATAAGGTTGGGGAAACCTGCAGTCAGCTGAGAGTGAAGAAGTCACTTGGATGAGTGACGAAACATTTCTCCCACTGAAAACGCTACGTCCAGATTAACAGAATCAACCTTTTGGGATCTGTGGTATAGTTTACGTTACTTGCTTGGCTCTATACAAATGGGTAATTAATTTAAGCTAAAAAAAAAAAATGTGCATGCTGAGCATCAAATTCAAATGTTTGGATCAGATTAAAGACAAAAATGAGGCCTGAATAATCTCCAAAATGTTGAGGACAAACAGCTGTAGGAAAACTTACCACAGCTCAGACGGTGAACATGGTTCCCACATGTGGTAGCTTTGTGTGCACCTTTAAAAGACATATGGAAGCACTGGTTTAACACAAAGGCAAACATGTGAAAATGTAAGTATACTTGTAAAAACACACAAACAGATTTACCTGTGCTAACAACCAGACAGGCTGCTGCCAACACTGGAAAAAAAAAAGAAGAAAAATTAAAAAGAGGGAGTGCTCATAAATTCGAATATAGTTAAATATGAAAAGCTGCATCAAGTTAGAAATGAACCACAGACAGCTTTTTACACTGTGCTGGTCTTAAATAAATTCAATTCTATCATCTGTTCTCCTGTCTTCATTAAACCATCAAATACATTATTTAGTAAGAAAACAGCATCAGTAAATATTTAAACTGATCAGCATACTCACAGAGCGCGGTGCTGAAGTGCAGCATGCTTACAGAGGACACAGTGAGACTGGTGGCTGCAGTACACACACTGTGTATTTATGCATGTGGAAGAATGACGGTGCACTTTTATCTAAAGCAAACTTTCATCTGGATCAAAGTCTACTCAAGTGGTCCTGCAGTAACACCAGAACTTTGGTCATTTTGCACAAGAATAAAAAAGTGTTATACTACACTTCTGATCCATCACCTGTATCCATACTTGTCACATACAAGAGCTTCTGCCTGAGGGAACTTAGGTGATTCAATATAATAATAATTATAATAATTCAATTCAATTCAATTCGATTTTATTTATATAGCGCCAAATCACAACAATAGTCGCCTCAAGGCGCTTAATATTTGTACAGTAGATCGTACAATAATAGATACAGAGAAAACCCAACAATCATATGACCCCCTATGAGCAAGCAAAGAAACCTCCGGCAGAACCAGGCTCAGGGAGGGGCGGCCATCTGCTGCGACCGGTTGGGGTAAGAGAAGGAAACAGGATAAAGACATGCTGTGGAGGAGAGACAGAGATTAATAACAGATAATAAATACACATATTTGGAGAATTTAATGGATAAATTGTTTGATTTTTAGTCGTAAGTGCAGCTATCATTAAACTGCTGCCTAATTCAGAAAACCTTCATTTAATAAAGAAATCCATGATTTTAAATGGACTCTAGTGTTGCTCATGTTTGCACACAGCTCCTGCTGCATGCTATGTCTGAGCTACCATCAACCAAGACAGCAAGTCTTCCACAAGCCTGTCCTGCACTATCATGTTGCACTATTGTATCTAATGAGGGTCAGATTTACTAACATGGGTTTTAGCATTAAAAACAAAAAAGTGCTGTCTGTATTCACAATTGAGTGACGTGTCAAGATTGCGTGTAAGCGGTGGGAATTCAGAGATTATTACAGCTGACCCTGTTGCATATGTGTTTCTGGGAGTTCCCTTTTCTCAATGTGCACAATATAGGGAGCAGGCTACTTAAATCAAGCACGCAAACTAAATTACCCTTGTCACATGAAATTTACTGTTAATTACGCTAACATTTAATGCAAAAAAACATTTTATTTATTGCGCCTGATATTGAAGTGAACTGACTGCATTTTGTAAATCACACGTAAATCAACCCAGTATCATGGCAAAGTTTTGTCTCTCCAAAGCGTGGTATGGACATGCATGCAGAAGTTGCAGTAAACTGCATTACCACTAGAGGGAGAGGTTTTAATTCAAGGCACCATGGAAATAATTACGGGAAAGTGTTTAAACCGACATTACTAACACATTTACATGTAAATACATATTAGCCACCTATCTTAAAAGAAACACCAGAAACACTTCACTCTAAGAGCTTAATGATTTGCAAAACTGAGCAAATTGTTATGTATAATGTATAAATGTATAATTTTGTCAGACATCAGCCATGAGATAAGACAGAAAAGCAAATTATGAAACAGCAAACAAATTAGGCAAAAACACCTGATAACACCAGATAAGCCAAGGACAGATACAGGTGAACAACCACACACACACGCACACGCACACACACACACACACACACATGCACACAGTAGCATGCGTCATTTTCAGTAACTGAATCAGCATCTTTGTGACCTCTGATAACTGTGGCTGGAGGTCACCTGGGTGAAGAGAAGCTAATTTGAACCCAGATACTGCAAACAATATACGAAGCATGCTGGTAAGTATTCCAAGAATTATTCTAATAATGGTCATTTATAAAGATATTCAGTACTGAACTATTCATTGTAAGTTCTCAATATGAGACAGTTTGACTGGATCGGACTTGAAACCTCCAGCTGTATGTATCCATGCACCAAACACACAATATGAATTCTTCAAATGCTACTTTTCAAACAACACAAGAGTCATCTTCAAATCCATAGTTATACTGATTATCAACCAACTGTGATAAATCATAAAATGTAATGTTGCCAGGTTTAACATGTCAATTTGATGCTTCTTTGCTGTCATAGTCAACGGTGCAGACTCAGAAAGGTCAGTTACAGTGTGTTTATTTACAGTGTGATAAAGAATGAGGCTGACAACAGGAGGAGTGTTAATTTGTGGGTCCAGGGCTCCAGTATAAACAGGCCAATAGATTTTCTATGCACAGGGGAAAACTCTCTCAGTAGCTCACTCAGACACAAGCATGATTCCTGCGCAGAGAAGAGACAAAGGTGAGGCGACGGCAAAAACCAGACCATGTGAAAGTTCTGATGAAGGAGCCAACAACACTAACTGTTTCCAATTCAGCGATCAAGCGTCTTATAGCCATAGTTTTTATACAACGTCAGAGCTACTGGGACACACCCACCTGGTGATCAAATCAGTACTGCACTCCTTTGCCCTTCAGCCATGAACATCTTTAAGTTCAACTTTGCCAACAAGCTGGATAGTTTGTGTGCTATCAGATGCACTGCCACTGAGTTTATTTACAGCTGCCAGAAGGGCGTAGCGTGTGGCACCCACCTGTGAGCACACCTGTCCTAAACCTGCCCAGTCTGTTAGATAGATATGATTCAAACCACTGCAGTGCAGTACCTGTAACACCTACAGCATGCTCTAATCGCCGTAATAGGACATTATGGTCAACAGTATCGAACGCTGCACTGAGGTCTAGCAGGACAAGCACAGAGATGAGTCCACTGTCAGAGGCCATAGGAAGATCATTTGTAACTGTCACTAAAGCTGTTTCTGTGATGTGATGAGCTCTGACACTGACTGAAACTCTACAAATAAACATTTTCTCTGCAGATGAAGAACTGATTTATTTTTCATCTGCCGTCTGAGTAAAGAGAGTTTTCAGCAGCTGCAGGCTGTTGTCAGTGAAAGCCAGGACAAGGACGTGACTTCATCCTTCCTGAGTAAAGTTCAGGTAACTACAAACCCTCCTGGATTTTATTTATAGAAACACTGGGTCAAAGTTTTGGTCCTCATTTTTCTCCATTACGTTTCTTCTGAAGAAGAAAAAAGGTGTTTGCTGCAGGTCGATGCTTCCTGTGAGGCTCAAAGCAAACATCAGCTTTATTGTCATTTCTTGGGTACATGCTGAAGGACATGTCTTCAAGAATAAACACCACTAAAGTTTTCCACCTTATTACTGTAAAAACATCAGACATTTATTTTGCCTTTAGCACATCCACATGTAATCACCACTCTTGCTGGTGTTCTTGCTCTGAAGCTCCTTGTTGATAAGCCAGATGCTGGAGTATATGTGTTTTTGTTATTTGTGGCCTTTCTGCTTTCAAAACAGTCTGTGAGGATTTTAACCATCTGTGTCTTTTTTTATAAGTTTGAAATCATTCTGTTTGAATTTCTGTTCTTTTTAAAATAAACTGTGGATAATCCATTACTGTCAGTATTTATTGGCTCATTTAAACACAGACACCGAGGCGTCTGTTTAATCACGAGTAAATGCCCCCTCTAGTGGTTTCTGCCCCTAACTACCATCTATCTTCTTTTATTTTGAAATGCCTGATGAGAAAGACATGGCTGATAAACTGATGAGCATAAACATACAGCACAGAGCCGAGTGAAATAAACACCTCAGTGTGTATTCAGATGTCTGTGTGAGATTAAAAAAAACAAACTAAACCAGAATCAGTGCATGAAAACCACCGTGTGTGTAACATAGTAACAGTCATGACATTGTCTGAAACAAGAAGAACTGTGCAAACTTTGCATGAGGCCAAAGCCAGTTCAGCATGCATGTACTCATCTACAATAGTGTCCTCTCCTCCTCTGTATGGTGGCAGCATGTATGTTAGCTGATCACTGATCAAACCCTCAACAATTAAAAGCAGACTCTGACCAGCCTGAGCTATCTTACAACACTTAAACACTACAAAACCACTCAGTTCATTTCTATATGACATGCACAATCAGTCAAGAGCCACACAATTTAGAGCAAGGTCACAAACTAACAGGTGATATTCAGCTGCAGGTAATTTACTAAGAGGACAGGCACAGTACCAGAAAAGCTTATACATAAAGTTCCCACATGTGTACGTTACATGTAGGCCTGTGGTGCAGTCTGGCAGAGAGCGTCGTAATAATGGAAACAGGCTTCAGTGACTGTCAGGCTCTGATGTAGGACTGTGAAGACATTGTGTCCTGTAACATTCTTGTATTCAGAAAACTTACATCTCTTCACTTTGTGATCTGGACCTCACGTGCAGCTGCACTTGTGCAGGTCAACCACTCAAAACAGTCACGTGTGAGATCACACCTCATGAGATCACTGTGAAAACTGTGTGCTGTCCGTGGTGCTGAAATTAGAATTTAGTGTAATAAACTTTATGAAGGAAAAAAAATCTGTTTTAAAGTTTAAAAAAACATAATCACAAAGCCTGATTGTTTTCAGAGTTTGAATTCAAGTTGTCATCCCTCCGTTCTTCAGACATTTCGCTTTGAACTTCACTGGACAGGATGTGAAATTCCTGCCACAGAAGCCACAGTTTGCTGAAAAGAACGCGACACCGAAAACTGACGAGTAGGAAGAAGTTTGGTTGCTGCTGGTGTTGTGTTACTCCATCAGGTTGGAGGTTGTTCTGAGATCCTAGTATGGAAAGTGAAGCAGCTGTGTTTCTTTGATCAAAGACATAATAAGGAAAACTCTTCATGCAATAAATTAAATAAAACAACAGTTAATTCAGTCTCATCAGTGATCATGTAGGATGTTAGTATCACATATCTTGTGGACAGTAAATGTTATTGGTTCATAAATTTATTGTTATCCATATCTGACATTTTAATCTATTTTTATTTATTTATTAATGAACAGACACGTTTTCATACATTACAGTGAGTTTTATCATTATTAGTATGTTTAAAATACGCAGCCCTCTGGTGGTCACAGTGCGTAACTACATTAGATCCTTTTACTTTGAAGTGTCTGACTGGATGTTATTTCTATATGTAATTCCTCCAGCTTGACCTTTACGTTGCAGTTCCAGCGTGTGTCCACTAGACAGCAGGGAAGCTCCCGTTCTGAACTTTATGATCCTCATACATGAAGTCAGTCTTTACACTTTACTAACACTGCTACAGAAAGTAATCAGAGGTAGCAGTGAAGCCAGCTAGTGCTAGTTATAGCTCGGCTTCTACTGTTTTTCTCTGAGTCTTTCAGTTAGCTTACAGTAGTTAGCCAAAGCGATCTTAGCCAGCCAAAAGACAAGTTTTCCACATAGAATAGCCTCACACATTAATGTTGAAACAGCCAAGCTGCAGTATGT
This sequence comes from Tylochromis polylepis, assembly GCA_015107715.1. NCBI lineage: Eukaryota > Metazoa > Chordata > Actinopteri > Cichliformes > Cichlidae > Tylochromis > Tylochromis polylepis. The sequence continues at coordinate 13,176 of VVHJ01021063.1, forward strand.
TGGTTGAAAACAACTTGTTTTCAATAAGTACATATGTGTGTGTGTGTGTGTGTGTGTGTGTGTGTGTGTGTGTGTGTGTGTATATATGTGTGTGTGTGTGTGTGTGTGTGTGTGTGTGTGTGTGTGTATCGCTT
>VVHJ01021066.1:0-12522 GCA_015107715.1 Tylochromis polylepis
AGCTGTAATTGCAGCAAAAGGTGGTTCTACAAAGTATTGACTCAGGGGGCTGAATAATTACGCACACCCGACTTTGCAGTTATTTATTTGTAAAAAATGTTTGGAATCATGTATGATTTTCGTTCCACTTCTCACGTGTACACCACTTTGTATTGGTCTTTCACGTAGAATTCCAATAAAATTGATTCATGTTTGTGGCTGTAATGTGACAAAATGTGGAAAAGTTCAAGGGGGCCGAATACTTTTGCAAGCCACTGTAACACATACAGTTGTGGTCAGAAGTTTACATACACTCATCACAGGGCATGAATGTCATGGTTATTTTGGGAAAGAGAAAAGACTAGTTGTATTCAGTCATGATCACTAACAAGAAGTTAACAGGCCTTGGCAGGGTTAGAAGTGTGCATACTTCTAACCCTGTGTGGATTAGAGAAAATCCAAAATAAATTCAAACTTGTGAACCTAATTCTTGTTTTTCAAAGTCCTTAAAGGTCTATACTATAAAATCCTTCCACCCTGGAAAAAGAACAGTTCACACAAATCATCATTATCACAAGCCCAAAATGAGATTTAAACCCATGATGTGTGTATGTAAACTTCAAACCACAATTGTACGTGGTAAGTGTGTACTTAAACTGGACACCACCACCCGCAGTGGGTCTCGGTCTGCAACGCTTCTCTCTCAAGCTCTCCCTCTCTATTTTGCAGAACAAAATTTTATACATTTTAAGGCTTAATTGGAATAACTTCTGGAAGGGGCGGTTTCTCAGAAACACCTTATACATAGATTCATTACTTAGGACAGCGATTTTGACATAGGCAGCTGCTAAGGCACAATGCAGATCATCTACTATGAGTACACCCTGTCACACCTGTGCCTGCAGGGTTTTGGAGCTCCAGTGACTCTTCAGAGTGACCATTCCACTTCGTTCAATCAGGCACTGCACGGCCAGCTGAAGGGGTCCCTCTCCACCAACCAGCAACACAGTTTTTCCTTCCAAAGGAGCATCTGTAGGAATGTTTAAAATGATCATTAACGAGTGGAAACCCTCCCAGGTGTCGATGGACTCCTTGCCAGGCTCTCCATTTAATTATATCTGAAGTCAAATTGTTATTTTTTATATTTTGCCTTTATTTAATAATCTTAAACCAAATAAACATTTTTAAAAATGTACCTTTTAGCTTATAACATTTTACACATAAGGGTTCATCATTTTTATTAAAGTGCTTGGAAATCTTTAGTAGTTGTATCAGAAGTATAGAAAATATCTAAACCTGAAGTGTGACTTCTACAAGTTCAGTAAATTTCCAGCATTTTAAATTGGAAAAAAAAAAAAAAAAATCCCAGAAATATGGTCAAATCTTACCAAATTCAATGTCTTTCCTTCAGTTCTTTATAATGTATCTATTTGGTCCCAAGTACATTACGTGTCCACATATTTGTTGCGGTTTTTTGCTGATGTTTTCTTTGTATTTTTTAAAATAATAAATTGGAAGGTATTTTCTAAAGTCACTGTTATCTTTACAATAACCACAGAAATGGTATAATTTCCTGTTAGGTATCAGATCTCAGTAGTTAACAGTAAACGATACTGATGTATTTTACAGTGAATTAAAAAAAGAGAAACATCTGTCACATTCATCAGTGTATCTAATTTAATTTCTAGTGTTTATATATCGTCCAATCAGAAAACAGTGAGAATCACTTTGCGACCTCTCTGCATTAAATCATACTTGTTATTAATCTCTGGCTCTCTTCCACAGCATGTCTTTTATCCTGTCTTCCTTCTCTCACCCCAACCCGTCGCGGCAGATGGCCGCCCCTCCCTGAGCCTGGTTCTGCCGGAGTTTTCTTCCTGTTAAAAGGGAGTTTTTCCTTCCCACTGTCACCAAAGTGCTTGCTCATAGGGGGTCATATGATTGTTGGGTTTTTCTCTGTATGCATTATTGTAGGGTCTACCTTACAATATAAGGCGCCTTGAGGCGACTGTTGTTGTGATTTGGCGCTGTATAAATAAAACTGAATTGAATTGAACTCAAATGCGAAACTATTTCAAGCACACTGGCTGCATTTAATTTCTTTTTCATTGAAACTGAAGCTTTTGGGTCTACTGTTTATATTAATTGTAATTTAATACAGTCTATTGGTTACACACACCAATGCAAATGCACTTAATCAGAACACTGATGATTTTTCTCACTGGCTAAAAATTATGCACCAACTCTATTTCTGGTACAAGGTGCATCAGCCTGCACAATGCAGTTAAGGATGGCAGAAAGTCAAGCAAATAAATGGTTTCTTGAGCATCAACTCAGTTTTAAAATTAAAGTCTCAAAGGAGACTTAATGTCTCGCTTCCGACATGTTTCCTGTGTGCTTTGACATTGTGTGAAGACAGCAGAAACCTACCATGGTTCTCCAGCAGATCCAAAACAGCACTGGCTAAAGGAGGTACAAAGCCTTTGCTCAGGTCTCCTCGTATCAGACGGCCCATATTCAAGTCTGATATGCTACAACGAGAAAAAAACATATAGAAATTACATTTGTTTTTATTTAACCATCCACTTTTTACAGGCCATAGCAGATTGATAAAGTGCAATGGATAACAATACACATATTACTAACACAAACACATAATAAATGTTAAAGACACGGCACAGTACTAGCGAGTAACACATAAGGATATATAGTTTTCTTCATGATTAGGGTAAAAAAAGTTTTCCATCAATCAAAAGCAACATATATACTTTTCCTCTGAATAATCTATCCTTAACTGAACCAGGTCTTATCAATCTGTCATGATTAGGAAGGGTCCCTTGCTAATTTTCTCATCACATGTCTACACACACTGGGCATGAACATCTTAATTGTGTGCAGTCCTTTCTGATTTGGGTCAATAGGACACACACCGTGAGTTAATTCATTTATAATAAGATGGAACAACAACCTTACATACATTTTTACATTTACAGAACTTATAAAATAAATGCCCACATAGTACACTTCAGTTATCACAATGACTAAATATGTATGCCCCTGCAGGTTTTTACCCTTCGATGTCCTTCTCGGGTTTTAGGGTGTTGAGGACCCGATTGGTGATTGAAGCTGGGGGGAGGTGAAGGTAGATACCATGCACTCTGGGGTCATCATTCAACTTCAGCAACTCCTCTACAATCTACATGCATACATAAAGAAAAAACAAACAAACAAAAAAACAAAACACAAACAGACAATGACACATCTGAGAAATCTAGTGGGAAAAAAAGGCAGACGAAAGAGGTGTGAAAATATTGAAGATATACCAAATAAAATCGGGTAAGTCATGTGGTAGTCTGCAGAAAAGTCAAGAGAGACACAAACAGCACATGCACCTTCAAAATCTAACCAATCAGCACTACTGAATGAGCAAAGGGAAAGTGGTAGTGGAAATCCCTGAGGAGGTGAAAAACAGGAGAAAGGGGGACGAGATAATGTGTAAAAGTAGAGCAGCTGAGTTCTCCTAAGGCCAGGCATGGCAACATAGATCATCCACTGTCAGATCAAATATCTGAGCTATTCCCATGAATTCCTTCTGCCTACATGGTTCAAGTGGCAGGCTCCAGCTGAATGAAGAGCAAAGACGGTTCCCCCAAAGTCTCAGTTAAATAATGTAGGAAAATACCATTAGGTGGGATAAAACCTGATTCAGTCACTTAGATGATAAATGAAGAATAAACTGGGTAGAAATACTTGTCCATAGCTCTGAAGACCTGAACACACAGGCACCATAATCACATGCTGCACAAACAAGAGAATGGTAATCATGTAGTGACTTGCTAAACTTTGAGGGGGGGAGGAAGAGTTCTCTATTAAGAGGAAAATTAACTTGTGAGTCACATCAACTTACATCATCTTCACTGCACTCCTTTGCCAGACAAATCTGAGTGATATTCAAACCAATCTGCGGACGAGGAGAGAGGAGATATTTTTAGACATTACAAAAGAACAAAATGGCCAAGCTTAAGAAGAGAAGTCACAAAAAGGAGAAGCGGTGGAGTGGATTACCTTTATGGCCATTTTCTTATTTATCTCCAGCATCCTATCATCTTCACCTGCCTTTGAGATAAAAAGAACACACTGAAACAACACACAGAACACTGATAATATGGGAAAGCTGGAAAAAAAAAACTTCAGTAAAAAAACAAACAAAAAAACAAAACAAAACCAGATACCCTCAAGGTCAGGAGAAAATTAAAGCAAAGCAGGAGACTTCTAGCATGACGCCACTCTGGCAAATGTTTACACTCCACTTGTTCTAAGCAACATTTAAGGACTGCTTACTACAAAATCAGACATTGTATTTGCACTCATTCCTTTGTTCTATAACAGTATTCATGTTTTTTCTTACAGTACCTGTAGAATGGCTAACAAGGGTTGGATTGCTGGGTTTCTTTTCTGCAGAGTCACAATTGCTTCCCTGGTGATCTGAACCACTTTCCTGCAAAAGAGGACAACCTGATTAGAAATACCCATTAACCTATTAATGGGTACACACAGGACAAAACACCCCCTTCAGGAAAGTGGATAATGCATAATTCAGTTCAAATACAGTTCATTTATATAGCACCAATTCACAACAACAACCACCTTAAGGTGCTGAATACTTCAAGGTAAAGACCCTGCAGTATTCCAGAAAGAACCTCAACAATCAAGCGACCCCCTTTGACCAAGCACGAAGCAACTGTGGGAAGGAAAAACTCCCTTTTAACAGGAAGAATTCCTCCAGCAGAACTAGGCTGAGGGAGCAGCATAACCATGGGGGGTTTATAACCTTATATTTCCTCGTCAAAAAGGAATTCTGAGTCTAATCTTAAAACTAGAGAAACCCAAACTGTGAGCTGGTTCCACAGGAGAGGGGCTGATAGCTGAATGCTCTACCGCCCATTCTACTTTCAGAAGCACTAGGAACCACAGGTAAACCTGCAATCTGAGAGCAAAGTGCTCTGTTAGGATAATATGGTACAATGAGGTACTACAGTGGCTTTGAGAATTCAGTGCAACGCAACAAGCAAACAGACCGAATGCAAAGAGGTGGCTCAGAAGAGAAAGAACAATCGATCACAAGAACACTGAGAAAGTACTGAAAGTACACATACACATGCTGAAACACTGAAAGCAGCACAAACTGTAACAACATTTTTCAGCAATGTCTGCAGCGCATGTAGCAAACTATGGAGCTGATGAGAAGGTGGGAAGCAGTCAAGTGCTGTGTTCACTTTTATTCATAGACTAGCTTGTGAGATAAGTATTGCTTAGGACCTATCAAGCCATCTTTTTTTTGTCTATTTGCAGGAGTTTTCCTAATGAATGATGTTCTGCGGAGTAGAGGTGGGCGGAGCGATCCAGATATCAACAGTATCGATACCAAAGCTTATATTGGTATTAGATCAACAGCAATAAATTAGCATTAAAATGTAAAACTTTAACTGAATAAACCACTTTGTGCAAATTTTCACCACATTCAATACAAATGTTATTGCTCTGCATACATTTAAATGTTAGCAGTGTTAAGAGTAAAACTAGTTAGCGTCAGTCATCCACGCCTGCGTGTTTTTACTCGGTTCCTTGTGTATTAGGGAACATGCTCAGTGTCGCATGTTTAGCAACAACAGAAAACGGTTGCATCAGCTGGCTGGTGTCTCTGACAATACCGGGGACACGTGCAGAACTGGCTACTAGCAAGGGGCCAAAACGCCGGTGAGACCGGAAATGCTTACTACCTTTGTCACGTAGATAACCATCCCTCCAACAAACTTGTTTTTTGTTTTTTTTAGCTAACCGTTACATAAATTTGTCATGATGCACCACAATCAGACTTGTACGCTACACTGTTGTTGCTGTTGTTGTTATTTTACCTCACATGGTTGTCGTAATCAGACTCATCCCCTTTCTGAGACTGTACCCCAAAGTTACCGGTTAACTTCGGGTTGGTGCCTGTGCTGGAGGTAGCGCTTGCCGCTCGGAGGCTCAGTCGACTGTTGGTAATACCTATCGGTATGCATCTTCGCGAAAACCCGGTGAATCTGCTACCCGGACGGACTGGATGTGCCCGGAGACCGCTGTAAGCGCTGCGAATTAGCGCCAACTTCATTGTAGTTTTATGTTTTTAAAAAAATAAACAGGACTGAAAAGTGTTTCGTCTCTGGCGGCGGTGATTTGCCCGGTTCCTTGAAAGGAACAAAAAGAAAGTTGAGGTTGCAACAGGGTGCTGATGGAGGTGCGCTGTCTTCACGGGCAGTCGGAAAAATGAAAAACTAGTGGTCGGTATGCTTGGTTTTCCCCCACCCCCAAATGGCCAAATCCCATACAAAGAAAGCTCTTTTAAGACAACACATTGCGTTTAGGAGGAACATGTGGATGCCTTGTTTGTGTGTTTATGCCTCCGCAATATTTTGACTATCTAATAACGTGTGTAAACTACCGGGAACCGCATTTGTTTCCTTACTCCAAAGTCACTGGTAAGGTGAAAGACTGTTTGAATAAGACAATAAATGCGAACGCTTGCTATTGCGACCACGCGAGTTCACGCGCTTTAGACCCTGAGAGGAATTAGGTCAGTGGGTTCAAAATACACTTCAGTCGGTAAGTTAACATATCCATCCAACCCAATGCAATAATGTAAGCGGAGTAAAACTAGATTTCATCTCAGGTTCATTAAGAATCAACGTTTCACTCACTCAAACATACCCATTCACAGGAGGCCAGACAATTAGTGTTAATAATCATTGCCTAAATTCACATTTCATATCAGGATACTTTAAACCCAGGTTCTCTATCAGCAAGCACTTGGCAATATACTCCTAAACCAGAGCGGCCACTCTTCAATTAACAGCATGTGATAAATCAGGCTTCTATACACAGAGTGGGTTGGTGACCGAAGTTGAACTGGTAAGTTTAGCTACATTCGTGTTCCCTATGATTGAAGCCTAAACCCTGATTTTTATCTGGAAGTCATGTACCAATCTTCCGAATTTGGTGTGTATCAGAAAGATTGCAAGTAAGGGATTTGGCAGAACATCAAAAAAAAAATCTAATGTATCTATATATAAAGAGAATAATAATGCGTCTCTAATAGATACTCCAGTGAGACAAAGTTTGCCCTTGTGCTGCAATGATAGTTCAAAAGAGCAGATAAATATACTATAGATGAGGAACAGGTGAACATGTATTTTACAGCAGAAATGGTCATCCAAGTCTAAAGTTCTTATCTAGCCTCGTACACGCCTTCCTACATCAATTATCCAGATAAGGAAACGTAGTTTGTCTCTGTGCTATCAAAAAGCAGCTAAGCTGTGCTTGTGGTCCATGTTGGAGCCAAAATGCGGTGCTAAACAGGTGCTAAACTGATCATTGTGCTCCAAATGCCTCCAGCAGACTTGACCTCCTCAAAATAGTAAAGCCGTCACCAAATACAGGAGTTGACTTAAACCTAACTAAATTGCTAAGGGTCATAACTAACTGTGTAGTAGTAGTCAGAAGAATAGTTTAAAAAAAAAAAAAAAGCTACTAAAATCCAAACTTGTTTGTGCATGTAGTTGTGGAAGTCATTTGGGTGTGGCTAACACACAAGCTGCACACACCTTGTCTTGCCTACTCTCAAAGTGTAGGCTGCCCTCCCCTGGTGGCCGTGTAGGTACTGCAGATGAGCCGCAGCAAAGTTTTATTTTCCAACCAATTAATTAATTAAATATTAGAATCAAAATTATTAAAAAGTAATTTTAAAAAAAGAAGTGTGGTTTAAACTGCACATTATTTTAAATTTATCGTACCCATGTCTGATCCAGAACTATTTTATTTCTTTTTGATAATTTGGGAATTGTAACTGATGGAATATCTCATTATGACAGAGACTCAGAGGAGAAAAGCTGCTGATGGTGAATCAACCAGTGATTCACCAGATTGTGTGTGGGAACAGAAAAAGTCTTACTCTGGTGTGTTGATGGGAGATGTCATTTAAAGTATAGGTGCAAGTTTATGTTTACAAACCTGTCCTACACAACTGACGCTCCCACGGTGCAGGTCAGCGCAAAGTCAAACTGATCTGTCTTCATTCCTAAGGTCACATGACTGCAACGGAGTGTCACAACAGAATGTGCAGCCTGACAAAAAGCACAGCAGGTTATCAGTTTTTACCTCAGAGTCTGCAGCACTGGTAACACGTGGGACTGTTTTCTTTTTTTATGCTCACAGTCTGGATTAGTAGACTTCAGATGATGGCCAAAGTTTGATCTATAGACATAAAGCGCAAACAGGTGAGGATCTTTCCTTTAATCTTCTCATTGTGTACAAGATTATTTAATCTTGTTGCATATGAAATGATAACCGTGGGATTTTGTGGTTTGACAGAAAATATGGGTTAACTGGGAAACGTATGAAATTACGTGGCAATAGATACTGAGCACAGGAGGCAGTCATTTGTATAAGATGTAAGATCAGCTCAGATATTTCTAAGTTATCATTTCTTCTAAAACATGTCTTTTTTTTTCTTAGATTTTATAGTGTTGGAACCACATATTTGCCCTCTGATGCACTGACGTAACCACAGTGTACCCGGGTGTACTTTGCTGTCATTCATCATGAAAATATTAATGAGACTAATCGTATGCAGAAAATCTAAATATGTCCTGAGTGTGAGCATTAAGTGTAGAAGAAAATTTCCAACGTGATTACCTGGAGCATTTGAATGTATTTATGGGAGAAGACATTCAATTTCGGCTTGATAAAGAATCGCATAAGCACTGTTCTGAACACACTACAGTTTTTAGCTTTCTTAAACTAAAAGCAGGGACAAAAGTATCAGACAGGAGAATGATGAACGATGCTGGTGTAGTGCCAATGACTGAAATGCCTTTTAATGCTATCACAAGTGTCCTTTATGCATTGAAAATATTTAGGCTGTTTCTCCAAGATATAACTCTAGCTAATATGCAGAATCTAGTGCTCTGTTTTTAAAGTCAAAATGAATCTCTCTTTGGTTGAAAAGGAACATTGTTGACTACGCTTTGGAGAACCTGTTAGGCCAGTGATTGGCGGTGGGTGGATTATATTTGAAGGAAGAAGGAAAACAATTTGCATCAGATATGAGAAGCAAGCAAGGCGCCAAGTGTGTTTAAATTCAAACGACAATGGTTCACTTTCTCATTGTGCTGCATCTCACATGTTAGGCCACTTGAATGAATTGGCTTTACTAATGTGTGTTAAGTGAACAGAAAATCATCTTGACCTCTGTAACCTTCACTTGCTCTCCAGATCAGCCATGAGGGACAGACTGAGCCACCTGCAGGCGATGTCCGGCGGCCCTGTGGAGCCAATGGAGAATGGAGACTCCACTCTCTCCAAGTCCCTCAGCAAAGTCGACCTGGACAACAGCCCTGCTCTGGCAGAAATCTTTTCCCAGGCAGAAGGGATCCATAAAGACATCCAGCTCATCTGCGTGGAGGTTAAAAGGCTTCGTGAGCAGAGCTCCTGCATGTTCCATGGCACCTCCACTATTAAAAGGGATTCTATTGGAGCTGACATAAAGACGCGGGCTGAGAATGTTCTAGCACACCTGCGTGACATGGATGGCATGGCGCGCAAGCTAGAAGAAAAACATGGTGCCAATTCTGCTGTGACGCGTATCGCCAGAACCCAGTACGCCTGCCTCAGTAATGGCTTTCGCGATGTGATGTTTGACTACAATGAGGCCGAGATGAGCCACCGGGAAAGCTGTAAAGCCCAGATCCAGAGGCAAATGGAGATAGTTGGGTGTGAGGTCACCGGAGAGGAGGTGGAGGAGATGATTGAGAAAGGTCAGTGGAACATCTTCAGCAATAACGTGGTGACTGAAGGCAGAACGGCGCGCTTGGCTCTCTTCCAGGTTGAGAAACGTCACCAGGAGCTGCTGGACCTGGAGAGCCGCATCAAGGGCATCCATGAGATATTCCTGGACATCGCCCTGCTGGTAGAGGAGCAGGGCAACATGCTGGACTCCATCCAGACCAATGTTCAGAAAACCGATGAAGGCGTGCAGGATGCTCTCTTTAAAATTGGCAGGGCCAAACGCCATGACAGCAACAACCCATTCAAAAGAATATTTAAAAGAACATAGCAGCTGGAGATACTTTTTTTTTTTTTTTCCCCTTTTATCTGGCTCAGTTTCATCATATGAGGGATTTGCTATTAAAGCCACTTTGGACTCGCCACAGTGGATGCTTGATTTGGCTGAATTTTTTGTAATTTTTTTAAAAATGTTTTTTTTCATATTGAATACGCTTCCTGGCAGCCCCAAGGGGATTTGTCTACTTTATGTCTAATGATGATTTTGTTTTTTTGTTTTTTAAACTGTGACTTTGAGAAACTTTTTTTTAAATGCAGTTTCAGAAAAGTAATAAAACCTAAGTAAAATGTCTGCTGTAGCTGAAGAAAGGCTGAATTATTCTTTAATTATTTGTAGTCTGACTGAACTATTAAACTTCTCTGGCTGATTTTCAGAAGCCGTTCATCCAGACCCCTGAAAGGGTGGCAATAATAAAGCATTTTAACAGAGATTTATTTTATATAGGTTATGCAGGGATTACACTACTTATGCACTAATCTGTTTTATTGCCTTTTAATTACTTTTTTAATATTAAATGTTTTTTTATTTCTGTGTTCTGTGCTTTGTCTATAAGTAAATATATTGAAATTTTTAATGTATTTGTTTAAACACAATCCACACAAGCTCATTTAAAAAATGACTAGATCTACAACACATATTTTACCGAAAGTCTCTCTTAAAGAGGCAGACACACTGTTTGCTTTTTCAGTCATCTCTTAAACAGTAAAACCTTCAGTAAATACTGTCAGACTAATAAAGCATAACATAATGAATGTATATGTATAGTGCTTGAATGTCTGGAACCTAACCAACCTGTTAATGGACATCATTAATAGTGTGTTCTAGTCAGGGTACAGTGCAAGAAGCTGGTAAAACCACACAAGTCTGCTCTCTCCTGCACAAACACAAGCCGGTACTGTGTAAGTCATCTGGGCGTGGCTGGGAAAATCTTGACGTGAGCTCAAATCAGCTCAGGCTTCACTCCTTCATCTCAGAGACTGTCAGGTATCCTGTAGCAGCTTTTAGACGTTAGGTCAAAGACGCCAAAGCGGTTTTAAGCGAAACCTCCTTAAAAAGGTGATCTAGAAGGTTCCATACCAATACCAGATTCAACAGTTTTGCTTAATTGTACAAGAAGACGGACGCCAAGTTCCAGTTGGCACGCACTTGAATGTTACACGCCCGCTGCTCACACCTTGGCCCACACAATTGGCGTCACTGCAAACCAAACCGACCGGGCTTCATTCCTCAAGTCACATCTCACCGCAGTTCCATGGCGAGGCGCAGTTGGTCAGCTTGATAAAAAAGAAATAACACGGTAAAATTCCAGCTTTTGCTCCAGCGATAGCAGCATTACGCATGTGGGGCCCATTGTTGTGCTCACAGCCCAGAACAGGAGGATGCTGCTGACGCACGGCGGCCACCTGACAGCAGCGTACAAACTTTGATATCTGTGGACATAAAAGCGAAACAGGTGAGGATCCTTCCTTTAATGTTCACGAGATTATTTCACCTCGTTGCTCATGAACGCCGAAGGAAGCTGAAATGATAACACATCCGTTTAAGTTGTGGCCCATCAGACAAATGAAAAGTGATTTTAAAATTGTTTTTATTTTTGTAGTGAAAGATTTATCGTAGTAGAAATAGACACTAGCATGACATATAGACAGCCTAAAACCATTTCCGTATATTTGTGGAAAAATTTACACATTTCTTCCACAATTGTCTAGTTTTATTGTTACTAATATTATTGTTATTATACATTTTTATTGTACTTTAAGATACATTGTGCCCAAATCAAAATATTTCCTAGATTTAAAAAAAAACCAAACAGAATATTGAAACACTGAGTCAAGTGTTGAATAATAAGAATAACTAAAAAAAAACAAAAATCCAACATGATGATAAGGACCACATGCATGCATTTATGATACACATTTAATCCACTAGATTGCATCTTAACTGGAAAATTGTATGAGGGCTTTCTTGATCAAGGATACAAATTGTCAGTTATTCTCAGCTAAAAGCAGTGACAAAATCAGATAGGGCAGTAAGGACGGGAGGGGTGTAGTGGCAGTGCCAGAAATGCCTTTAAATGATGTCACCACTGTCCCTTTTTCACACTGTAAAGATTTTTTTGCTTAGACTGTTTCTCAGACTGATATATAATTCTGTCTGTGAGTTTTTAAAGTCAAAATGAATCTCCAGCTACAGACAGATCATAAGTTGAAGGAACTAGTTTGGTAGGAAGGAACACCTCTGACTATTCTTTAGAGAACCTGTTAGGCCAGTGATTGGTGCCGGGTGGATTATACATAAAGGAAGAAGGAAAATATTTTTAACCTGGTATGAAACTTATACAAGGTGCCGAGGTGTTTAATTATGAACAAAAAAAGGGGAGGGGG
>VVHJ01021066.1:12542-22950 GCA_015107715.1 Tylochromis polylepis
GGGGGAAAAAAAGAAAAGAAGAGGGGGGGGGGGGGGGGGGGGGTGAGTTGCTCAGTGTTGCACCATTCAGATAGGCCCCTTTTTAATTGGTCAGCTTTACCAATTTATGTTAGATTAACAGCAATTGGAGAGAGAGAGAAACATCTTGACCTCTAACCTTCACTTGTTCCCTAGACCAACCATGAGGGACAGACTAAGCCACCTCCAGGAGCTGTCCAGCGGCCCCATGGAGCCAATGGAGTATGCAGAGTCCACTGTCTCTGACTCCTTCAGTAATGTTGACCTGGAGGATGAGTTGCCTCATGAAGCAGTGGTGTTTAGCGACAACAGCCCTGCTCTGGCCGAGATCTTTACCCAGGCACAAGGTATCCACAGAGACATCCAGCTCATCCGCCTGGAAGTTAAGAGGCTTCGTGAGCAGAACTCCCGCATGTTCCAAGCTACCACCACCATGAGCACCATTAAAAGGGACTCTAACACTATTGGAGCCGATATCAAGGCGCGGGCAGAGGATGTGCTCTCACGTCTGCATAACATGGACGACATGACGCAGAAGCTAGAAGAAGCACACGGCACAAATTCTGCTGTGACGCGTATCGCCAGAACCCAGTACGCCTGCCTCAGTAATGGCTTTCGCGATGTGATGTTTGACTACAATGAGGCCGAGATGAGCCACCGGGAAAGCTGTAAAGCCCAGATCCAGAGGCAAATGGAGATAATGGGGCGCGAGGTGACGGGAGAGGAGGTGGAGGAGATGATTGAGAAAGGTCAGTGGAACATCTTCAACGACAACATCGTGACTGAAGGCAAAACGGCGCGCTCGGCTCTGTCCCAGGTTGAGAAACGTCACCAGGAGCTGCTGGACCTGGAGAGCCGCATCAAGGGCATCCATGAGATATTCCTGGACATCGCCCTGCTGGTAGAGGAGCAGGGCCCCATGCTGGACTCTATCCAGAACAACGTTCAGAAAACTGATGCTGTCATGCAGGATGTCCTCTTCAAACTTGGCAAGGCAAAACGCCATGACAGCAAGAACCCGTTTAGAAAGATGTTTTGCAGCTGTTTTCCGTGCGTCGACTAATGAGTACAACAGGATGACCAGGCAAAGACGATGACAGCTAGCTCTTAGGATATTAAAAATGTTCAACGTGTCATGAAAATGTTATTTTCACAATGTTTATCATCATGGCCTTTGTAGTTACTGCCTAATTTTTTTTCTCAGAGAGTAAAATAAAGGTTCGAGGGAAAGGGTTCAAACTGCTGAATTTAAATGCAAAAATTTTGGGGTTAAACTTCATAAAACTCGATTTATGTAATTCCTTTGTTTTTAATGTCTGTAGTAAGGGTTTGAGACATAACCTGTGTCAAATAACAATGACCTAGGCATGATGCACACTTGAAACAAACGGTATGTGAAGGTATTTTTTTAGCTTGCTCAGGTTACACATTTACTAATAGGTGGCTTTCAGATATTTTTATATAATTTCTGAAAGTTCCATTAATATAACCTTGAAGAAATGTTTGGTTTGTCACTACACATCTTGGCACTAATACCGTGGATGTTGTGGTTGAAGTAAAAACAGAGGGTACCAGTAACTGAGCAGTTTAACAGGGATATAACTTTTGCAGGGATTACACTAGTGATGCACCATGCACACTACCTTATTATGACTTCTGTATATTAAAATGTTTTTGTCTGTCTTATGTGATTTCTCTTACAAGTAAATATAAAATATATGAAAATATAATGTGTCTGGGTTTATTTTTTGAACATACAGTTCACATGAACACTAACATTTTTAAAAGGTCTGCTATGTTCTTACTCAAACGCACAGAAAACTTAGCACTGCAGAGAATCTAGACTTCCAGCTCAATGACAGCTGCTCTTTGTCATGATGCGTATAATGCCATTAACCAGTTGTTTAACCTGCACACAGGTGCAGTCACAAAACAAATAAAGTTGCTTATTATGCGTTCTTCAAGACGTCTAGTCAAATGCTTTTGTTTTCTTGTTTCTTTCCTTAAATTTTCATTAATTCTTGTTTATGGGCACGTCATTTACTGGGAATGCCTTCTTACTTTATCCATTTGCTTGATTCCTGAGGTGAAACAACACTTGAGGAAGTATTATCTGTCGCACTGGGAAGGCTCAAGTGAGTCACCTGTGAATGGGCTGGCAATCAGACACAATGCTGAACAGAAAGTAGACGGCCAACTTCCTTCAGTAGATTAAACACATACTTGCGAGATGCTAAGCACCAAAAATGTCAAATGAGACAAGCTGAAGGGATTTGCTCGCCCTTTTTGTAGCGTGGCGGTCATTTAAAGAAGGTAAGATCATTTGATTTGTGAGTTTAATGATGTGTGTTTTTTCACAGGAAAAGTGTTGCCACCTGGAGACAACTGATGGGACTTGCTGGCTATTTAATTTGGGCTCCACTCTACAGGCAACTTGAAGGGAAGCTATGATTTATTAAGAGTCGAGAAGACCAATTTAAGTCTTTTATTATAAATTGAGATAACTTTTGAAATGCATGCATTCATTCGAAGGCTGCGGAATGAGGAAAATGATTTTCTGAGCTTATGACTGAAACTTGATGAAAAGATACCTGCCATCCAAAAGCGCTGCAACTTGTGGAGTTGACAGACCTAATGTGGAAAAAGTACTTGGATAGATAAATGCACAAATCACCACCCTATTGGAAAACCTCAATTTAAATTGAAAAGTCTGCTTTAGGATGAGATTGTGCCTTCCTTGTTCCTGGTTTAAATTAAGACATTCCTGTTGGTCACTTAGCTGTGACTGCTGACAGGAAAAGGCTACTGCAGATATAACTGACGTTACGTGCATCAGTTACATCATCAGTTTTAAAAAAATCTTTTTAGATGGCTCCTAGAGTCCCATCACTTTGAAGAATGTTAAACCACAATCAGGATGGCTACAACTCAACAAATATAATGCCTGTTCATGATCTTAATTTGAATTATGTTTTGTATTTATTATACTGGAATTGTTGCTTTTTTTTTCTTCTTTTTTTTTTACACTGGTCTCTCAGGCAGAATGCGGGACAGGTTGGAGAGGCTGCAGACCATTAGAGAGGAGCAGGAGGAGTACAAACCTGACCTATATGGGTTTGAGTATGATGTAGACAAGGGGACTTTGTCTCATCAAGCGGTAATATTTGAGAACTCCTCAGCAATTGAGGATATCCTAAAGGAGGCTGAGTCAATACGCAAGGACATCTCCCTGCTCCACTTGGAGGTGGCACGTCTGTGCGCCCACAACGAACGATTTGGCACCTCCGTGCACCGCCTGAGCCTTCTTAAAAAGGATTGTGACTCCATTGCCAGAGGGATCCAACAGCGGGGGACGGCCTTGTATGCCCGTCTACAGGTCCTGGGTAAACAGAGCAAAGAGCTTGAGGAGAAAGAGGGTGCCAACAGTGCTGTTAGTCGCATTGCCCGTGTTCAGTATGAGTCACTGACCCGTGCCTTCCACAGCGCTATGACTGAGTACAGTAAGGCGGAGGAGGTTCAGAGGAATACATGTAGGGTGAGGATCCAGAGGCAGGCCTCAATACTGGGAAAAGAAATCAGTGATGACCAGCTGGACGTGCTGGTGGACAAAGGTGGCGAGGGCTGGGCGGAGCTGTCCCATGGCCTTCAGAATCAAAGTGTACGCTCGTGCCGCATTGCGATGTGTGAGATCAAAGGCAGACACAAGGACCTGGTGGAGCTGGAGGCCAGGATGAAGGAGATCTATGAAGTGTTCCTGCAAATGGCCATACTAGCGGAGGAGCAGGGATCCATGCTCAATAACATTGAGGCTCATGTCTGCACTGAGGAATATATTGAAAAATTCAACAATCATATGAAGAAGGCTATACAGTACAAGAGGAAAAACCCTTTCCTGCAGTGTTGCCCCTGTCTACCATGCTGGAAAAATGACCAAACTTTTTAGGACTGCTCGACATAAATTATTACCTATATATATATATGAATAAACATTCAACCATGTATGTAAAGGTTATGGAAATAAACAAAAAGGAAAAAGTAATGTGCAATATTTTGATGAAAGATGATGGCACTGAGTGCACTTAAGACAGTTCTTCCCTGGATAGTAGCACAATGCATTTCTGTGAGAGGGAGTCTGTAATTTGATAAATTTTGAGCTAATGTTATGATCACAGAATTTATCCACGTATGTATTTGAGTGAAGTTTTAAAAAAAATTAATGTTTTAAGTTGAGACTGTTACCGTGTTCAGTGATGCACAAAATAAACTAGAGCTGTAGGAAATTAAAATTGGCTTACTGTTCTTGGATCAGAACCAGGATCATGAGAATGATGGGGTCAAAGTATGGGTGGAATAAAAGCTTTTGGTGCTGGATTATTAGTTTATTATTGCGCGTGAGCAGTTGTGTGCTGAACGCTGCAAGCATCATAGCTGGCTGGCATATTATACAACTGCAAATGTTACAAGTTGGAAATCATGCTATATTTAGTTGTTACTGAAGAATGGGGGGGGGGGGAACCTGCTTTTTAAAAAATCGGCTAGTTTTTCCAGATTCTTTGAGTCTAAGTGTAAAAATATTCGACTCTCGTATGATCCACTGACATAATCACAACTATTTCCTGAATGTGGAACAAGAGCTGTACTGTGTAGCTTTTAACTAGATGTCATGACAGACTTTGTGGACTAGATAAAACTACGTTAAATCAACAAGAGGTGCAGTGAGGCCTAGACGATTTATTTCTGACTTTTGAATAAAGCTGCAGGAAACACAAGCAACTTGAGCAGTAAATTTAATCTGCTCAGGGGAAATGGTCTATAGGCTTCATCTTACTGTAACTCTTTCCTCTCGCTCTCTTGGTCATCTGTGTGTACATTTCTCTTATATTACATTGCCCCAAGATTATTTCGTGTTAATGTGACAAAATTATCTACTCCATTAAGGTTTTATTTTGGTACTCCTGCTAATCTGTAAATTCACGTTTAGATTTAATATTTACACTCACCGGCCACTTTATTAGATACACCTGTTTAGATACCTCTTAATGCAAATATCTAATCACCTGATCACATCGCAGCAGCTTAAATTTAGGGATGTAAACGGGGTTATGATGACCTGCTCAAATTCAAAATGAGCACTGGGGTGGGGAAGAAAGCTGATTTTAATTACTTTGAATGTAGCGTGATTGTTGGTGTCAGATAGACAGGCTGTTCTGAGTATTTCAAAAACTGCTGATCTACTTGGATTTTCCCACAAAACTCCCTTTAGGGTTTACAGCGAATGGTCCAAAATAGAGAAAATATCCACTGCGTGCGTTTTTCTGGGTGAAAATGCTTTGCTGATCCCAGAGGTCAGAGGAGAATGGCAAGACTGCTGCGAGCTAAGAACAAAAACAGTGAATTGAGGCTACAGTCTGTACCTGCTTACTAATAGAAGATCAATAGAAGATTGGATAAATGTTGTTTGGTCTGATTAATCTCAATTTATTCTACAACATATGGTTGGTCAGGTCATAATTTGGTGTAAACAACATGAAAGATTGTTCCATCCTGCCTTGTATCAATGATTCAGACATACATCGCTGGTGATGTATGGGGGATATTTTCCCAAGAATTGAAGCAGTTCTGAAGGCAAAAGGGGGGTTCAAGTCAGTACTAGCAAGGTGTACCTAAATGGTGAGTGCATGTCTGACATATTCAAGCTTACATCCATTCATTTTCTTCAGCTTGTCTACTCCACAAACTGTTTAACAAACTAGATGCCAAACTGAAGACTCCCATCTTGGCCTGTTGGAGTCAGACTGTGTGCATTATATAGCTTATGTATGATCAAAATTCAAAGTGTAAATTCCATATAGTTAGCAGTATTTCGATTTTATTTTCAAAACAGATTAATCTCAAAATAATGGTGGTGTTGCCATACTCTGGCACAAGAAGTATGATCAGCTGGTGAAGGTGGTCAAACTGAAAGTTGATTGGGCTATAGGAATTGAGATTATTGGCAGAGATAGAAAGATTCTGCCGGATTCAATTGTTGCTGTCATGTTAGCACCCATTATTAAGGACAAAGTGGGAAAAATAAACAGCAAGGATAATTATAGACCTATAGCCTTATCTAGCATGTTGTTGGGTTTAAATCTAAACATGGTACAGATATGTGTATTTTGCCCTGAAAGAGATGGATTGTATGGATTTCTATAACATAATTCCACAGTTTTTATGTGTTTTATTGATGCCTCTAAAGTGTTCGATCGTGTAAATCATGAAAAGCTATTTTATAAGTTATACAACAGAGAGGTTCCTAAATCTTTGGTAAGAATTCTGTCCTTCTGATATGCTCATCAGTCCATGCACATAAATGGGGTAACTGTGTATCTGCCCTCTTTTATGTGGGGAATGGGGTTAGACAGGAAGTATTTTGTCTAGTTTAGTAATCTTCTCTCCATATAGTGCTGGCCTTCAACAATTATTGAGGGCCTGCTCTCAATATGGTCTAGAGTGTTCATTATAATGCCAAGAAGAGTAATATTTTGATTGCCAGAAGTAAGGAGGACCAGAATTGAGTTATTCCTGAATTCTCTCTATCAGGCTCCATTCTTAAAGTGTGTACTGCAGTTAAATATTTAGGTCACTACATATCTGATGATTTGGACATTTTTTAGACAGTGCCGCTTAATGTGTGCACAAGCTACTATGCTGAGCCGTAAGTTTGGTATGTGCACTGTTCCAGTGAAGGTTAGACTCTTCAAAGCCTTCTGCACTTCAGTGTACACTGCTAATCTGTGGAAGAGCTACAGAGAAAGCAATATGCGGAAATTCACTGTACCATATAATGAAATGAGGTTGATGCTCAAGTTGCCAAGGTGGAGCTGTGCAAGCCAAATGTTTGTTTTTGTTGGAGTACCTACCTGTCATGCTATATTTCGTAATCTAATGCACAGTTGTGTGTGAAGGGTAAAGGACTCCAGAAACAGTATAATTGCATCTCTGACTGACCCTGGACTAAATTCAGTTAGGTTTTATTCAAAGTTATGAAACCACTGGTGTACTAGCCTCTATGTAACTGTGTGACATTGTGGAATCTGTCTTAAACTTTCTTTTCTTTTTTATGTATTTTGTATGTATTTATTTATTTTATTTGCTATGGACCCGTGTGTGTCTTTAATAAAGTGCAACTAAACTAAACTAATATTTCGAGTTCAATCGCGAAATTTCGACTCTATTCTCCAAATGAACAGTAATGGGGTTTTTTTCTTAATGTGGCCCTATACTATAGTTTTTGGTTTTTTCGTTTTTCAAATAGAGATTGAAATTTCCTTGACAGCGCCTGTCCCGTTAATGTGCCACTCAGATTCACAGACACCTAGCGAGACTAGCTGTCATTCAGTCTCCGAAGTTTCTATAGACTTTATTTGGCAACTTATTCTCCATGACTTTTTCGTTGTCCGGTATCGGTGCTTCGCTTTGCTTCCAGACTTCGTTTGGCTGCAGTGTGCAGCTAAACACGCTTCTATGTATTTACAATATAGAAGTTGTACGCCTGGTATAACTTATGCTACGAGTTAGCATACGCTAATGTTATTAAGCGGGTTCTAATTTGAGCGACCGGTTCACAGGAATTCGACGGAGATGAAGGCAATTAGCGCAAGTATGCGAGCTGGTTGTTTGTTTGTTTGTTTGTTTGTTTGTTTTGTTATTGTATACAAAAACTACCTTAAGGATAGCGATAGTTTTAGTTAAAGCTTTTGATGTCGAGCTTGACGTTAGCATGACAGTGGATGACTTAGCCGCTAGCTACTAGCAGCGGTAGTGTCATATTTTAGACCAGTATGTTTGTTAGCTATTATTTATCTCGTCGGTTTATGGTGCCGTGCATCGCTGGCTTTGTGCCAATTTGGTGCTTCAGTCTTGAATAGAAGTAGATTAACGGTATATGGATAACATGAGTTTTACAATTGTGGGGATCCGTTAGGGTACGGTGTACATACCAGGATGGCCGAGTGGTTAAGGCGTTGGACTTAAGATCCAATGGACGTATGTCCGCGTGGGTTCGAACCCCACTCCTGGTAAAATTATTTTGCTGATGTATTTGGAGATTCGTGTTACGCAACATAAACAAAGTAGCTGTTATGATACATTACAAGCGGGATCGAGCCAAAAAAGAGAGCACTGATGATAAAGAGCTTATAGTTGCAGACGTAGCCGCTTATGCATGATCTCGTAGTATTTCCAACGAATGCAACGAAGTCAGCTCCGTTTAAAATTGCACTTTTTAACAATTCTAACATTTTATAATTAGTTGACTTTCACATTTACATTTTTTCCAGCCAATTTGTTTTGGTAATAAAATTTTTACCTATAAGTTAACAGACTTGCATCAGTGTATTGGTGATAAAATGGTGCTGAAAATCGCGGGCGCTAAAATAGTGTTTTATTACAAAGCAAGCCACCTGCTTGTGGTTTATGCAAGTATCCAAACATTACTTGGAGAATTTACATGCAGCTATTGTCAGTTTCAAGTGCGATGATTAGGAAGAACGGTTTAACTTCTGATTATCCGTCCGATTATTACTTGTTTAAGGCGTAACCCGACTTGCACCACCCTAGAAACGCAGCTACACATCCCCCTTAACGGAACTATTGTGATTGGCTTGGCTCGGTGCGGTGGTTTCCTCCTGTGAATTTCCGGCTACTTTTTCGCCGCAGTTTTTGGATTTTTCTGTGACAGAATAACAGTAATCTTCTCAGTATAAGGTATAACAATCATAGCGTCGATATAAAAACTCATAAATTTCGGTAAATTCCTGCAACTGAAGCTGAGTGAGTGAATGTTCAAAGTAGTGGAAAACTTGAGGAACAAATAAGTTTGCCTCCGAAGAAAATGAACACAGCAAAGAGCTGTGGAGGACCCAAGGGAAAAGGGGCCCACAGCATTTTTATTTATTTATTTATTTATTATCAGTGGGCACTGCTTATAAAACACCAGGACAGGACCACAGAGTAATTAACACATAATTGTGGGAATTTAAACTGTTAAAAATGACATGTTGGCCTAAAATCTGTCAAAAATCTGTCAAACATTTCTATCCTGCTGATTACAGTCTATTTAACAATATAAGTTTAGTAGTAGTAATATAAGATATTAGACATAAAAAAACATATAGAAACATCAGAAATAACTTTTTGGCACAACACCAGCAACAATGTCGGTAAATTACTTAGGCTCTACAGGGATTCTCCACAGAAGTCCAAAATCAGGTCTTAGCAAAGCACATTGCACATGTACTAAATCTTTTAGGAGTAGTTGCAAGATTAAGACAGAAGAGGGCACTTTAGCGCCTTCTTGTAGTTTCTGGGCTTTAGTCCAGCACTGGCCCAGAGGAGGCCTGCACACTCTCACCCCTGTAATTTCACAGCCAGGGCGATGCCTTAGATCCATCGATACCCAGTCATCTGCATATGCCACCGGAAAGACTTGACAGAAAATAGCTGCAAGCAGTACTCAACAGTTTGTAGTCATACCGCCTTATAAATCCTTCTCAACTTCACAAACATGGTGAGTGTGTAACTATGAATCATGTGTAGCAAATTGGGGTAAATTGAGTTGGATTACTGTGTGTAAAAGTTGCTAATGGGGCCTTACATACATAAGATTTCCTGTTCTTACACCATATTTTGTCCCCTTCCTCCCTCTTTTTTTTTTTTACTAACAAACACATATGCTGTCACTTGATATGTTTTTGAGGCATTAATAGAGCACTGATTTGTGAAATCGAGCCTCTTCTTTAGGCTGGGTAAGGAAGCATCCACAAAAGCGGCCCGACAACTGAGACGCAGGGGGGAGAAGGATGAGGGCATACAATGGGAGATCAACATCTCAGCATCCCCCAAAGCCTCAGAGACTCTTTCTAATGGGATCTAATCTATTATTCAGTCCCCTCAGGCATGGGAAAAGTTGTTGTTTTCAGGCCAACATAACTCACTATCACAACATGAAACCTGATACATCAGGGGTGGAGGGGTGTGTGTGGTAACGATTGTTGCTGTTGTAGGTATTATCTTTCTAATTATTTTTTCCATTTAAGATGTGGGCATAAATAAGGGTTTGATTCTTATTTTAATTTTCATTATTTATGTTTTAAAATTGATTTCCTTTTTGTCTTCCTGTCTTGTTTTGTTTGTGTATCAAAGCTGCTATATGAATAAAGTTGGTTATTGAGAAGAAAGCTGTTTTGTCTTTTGATTGAAAAAAGCAACATATGTTGTTGTTGTTTTTTTAGAGCTTTCCTGGTTGTGATTTTGAATTAAACTAGAAAACACACACACACACACACACACACACACACACACACACACACACACACACACACATTTTAGGGATTTTACACTGTACTTG
>VVHJ01021073.1:0-18869 GCA_015107715.1 Tylochromis polylepis
TACTCACTCAAGTGCCATTGAGTGAGTAAGCTTTGAGAGCAGAAAAGGAAAAGACAACGCTGCTCTTTAACTCTGAGCGTGCCTGAGCAACATTCATGCTTTCTCCTTCTCCTCCTCATCTACCCTTGCTCTGCTTCTTGCCTTTCTCATTTTTCTCATAAAGAAAAAAAAGGGGAAAAAAGCACATCTTCATCATTGAAACTCTTTATTTATTTAGCCACCACCAGCTCAGCTGCTGAAGTCCTACGTATAGTTGAATGAGTTTATGGGACCAATCAACACAGGCCACTTATAGGTCCTGACCCTGAGACCTGATAAACACACAATTACAACACCAGCATCAGCCTGAACCCTTGGTACCAGGGAGAATGGATCCATGCTTTAATGATGTTTGCACCAAAATCAGACCTGACCATCTAAAAGCAGAAATGGAGACTCTAATGAGCACTCATTTGAATTTCTTTTGACTTCAGACTGAAGTTCAATCAGTGTCCATTATCTACTTTAATCAGAGGAGAAGTAGCATCCCAGCATCTACTTTTTGGGCAGACAGACACCATTAGCGTTTTATTCTGTAAAAGCCTCAGAGAGACTCTCAGACTGGTACTTTTTGGTGATAACTTGGATTTTTTTTTCTTCACCCAGATGGAGTTCACATGTGAAGCATGAGATCTTGGCAGGATTGCCTGTAATAGGTGGAACTCCAGCTGGCCGTCTTGTCTATGCATTTCTGGGAGTTCCTTTCTAAAGGCCCCAAACACAGAGAAGACAAAATATAAATTAAGCATCCAAACTGGTTTACTAACGTTTGCGGCACACAGTTCGCTGCTAATTGTGTCTATATTTAACACTGAAAGAAAAAGCATGTCTTATTTCTTGAGCTTGACATGACAGCAGTTATTGCTGCATGGAGGACGCATCAAAGAGATTTAAGACCGTGTGCTAGAAGAATCAGACATTTCTCCACTCGTGTCGGTTTATTTGAAATACCAGACAAACATGTGATAGACACATACAGGTTACTAAACCACCTAATTTTTAATTTTCTCTGTTATCTCAGAGATGACCTGAAACCTACAACCAGGAGTCACACAGTACCAGCAGCAGCAAAAACGTCCTCCATCAGGTTCTTCTCTACGGTGGCCCCTAGAGACAAAGCATGTACAAACTCCTAAACACAACGGAAGTGCTCCAGGATGCTAGGGGCAGTGTTGAGCTTTTGTTACCTAGTGGCTACACAAGCCTGGAAGTTCCTAACGACCGGATTTGGTGTGTGGTAGTAAAAGGTAAATGAACATTTTTTTAAATTATTTGAACATATATGAGTGTTAGGGTTAGGTGGTTAGGGTGTTAGGCTAAACGGATAAGGGAATAAAGGGAATAAACGGAACAAACTTGCCGTTTATTTTGCAACTCGAGCTCAACACTGCCCCTAGCGTCCTGGAGCACTTCCGTTGTGTTTTGGAGTTTGCATGTGCTTTGGAATTTGTACGTGCTTCGGACTTTGTACGTGCTTTTTGGCGTTTGTACATGCTTTGTCTCTAGGGGCCACCGTACTTTTCAACATGCTGCGGCTTGTGATCAGGGTCAAAGAGAAATGGCCGAAGAATGTAGAGAACAGAGGGACGACGCTGACTGTGGGCCTCATCCTGGAAATATTCAGGGCCCTGCATGGACGTCATTCATGAGACGAGTTAATAGAGGTCTATTTTTTTTCACTTTGATATTTTCAGTTGGTTTGATAGTTTGAAGGTGCTTTTTATATTTGTTCTAATCACTGCATTTACGTTCATAAAATTTAAACCTTAATAACGTTTTATTGCACTCAAATGAAAAGTGAAATATTAAAGCAATTAAGTAGTTATAATTTCAGGACCATGGACAGCGATCTTTTCACATGACTGATTGCATGCACTTTGACAATATCTGAGAGACAGTTCACTGACAGACAAAGTCTACAGATCCTTTTTTTTTTATTATTAAACATAGCCAGCTGAAAAGCTGATCTGGTACTGTTAACACCACCAGTCACAGAGTATAGAAATAAACTTTTGTAGATCAGACATTTCCAGTTCATCTGTCTCCTTGAAGTGATGCAAAATTGTCTTAATACAAGAACGCGACAGAACGCAGCATCAAAATACTGTCTACACAAAGTTTACATCTTACAGTCCTACATCAGAGGCTGCCAGTGACTGAAACCTTTATTCATTATAATGACTCTCTCTGCCAGGCTGCCACCGTAGGCCTACATTTAACCAACGTGTGTGTGAGCTATATTTCTACACTTTTCTGATTACAATTAACAAACTGCATCTGTCCTGTGTCCTGCAGATTGGGCATGTCATGAAATTAACCAACTTCACCTGTGTTTAGAAACCAGCCGAGCTTTTGTAAATCACCCTTAACACCCAAGATCGGGCAAAGTAGGGAGATCACACAAATAATTCAGTTCAAACAGCCAAAATGTATTTATTTGAATTCAACTTTTTAAAAACGTGACACAGTCTTTCCTCACATCAGTAATGTGGTAAGCATGTGGATGAAAGGGAGTGGTGGAGGTATCTGAAAGAAAGTGAATCAACATTCAAACCAAACACACTCCTGCCTGCTGAGGAGTGTGGAGCACCAAGAAAACAGCCAGAACCAGGAAGAGAAGGTTAGGAAGGTACAAGCAGAGTCTGACGGGCCATCCCAACAGGCAGAAATCAGAAAACAGTCATCACTGCAAAAATGCAGTTACGAAACAGAGGAAAAAAGAATCTGCCCCCTTTTAATGTTTCACCCCGCATACTAACTTTTTACAGGAGTGACTTTCACATTGATAATTGCCTTTAAAGCACCTCCGGCCTGCAGATGGCATCTGATGACCTGCTTATTCTTATTATTCTCCTATCTTTGTTTATTCTTGTCCAGTAGTTTGATATGTTTGTGTCTTAAACATCTTCAGTTCAAACGGTCAGAGAAATAAAAATGCCTCTTTGGTTCAAGGCCACTGTCCTCAGGTATTTCTTCATATAAACGAGGTCACGCGATTAGATTTGAGGTCATTACCTTCAAATCTAATCCAACATAAGAAGCTTAAAGGCCTCCAGTGTTCCTGGGAGGTCGTAAAGTGCTCCCAGTCATGCTGGGAGATGTAGTGATGGACATTTCTGTGAAGTCCAGATGTTTCATAGAAATATTCATGTTGCAACACACTTGTTCTCCTTCTTGGTTGCATCAGAAAGGGCGTCCGGCATAAATCATGCATCCACATGATAAAGCATGTTACTGTTAAATAATAAATATTGGCTGCAGACTCGTCATCTTTCCTCACAATATTTCCAGTATAACAGCTGCTTAATCCACGTGTGGCAGCCTCAGAGTAGCCAGTTATGAGTTCATCCTTATAAACATCCAGGCTCAGGGTCAGGATGAGTCAGAAGTCAGGACTGGGAGCCCAGTCAATGTCACCTTGGAAACCACCTAAGAAGAAAACCAGACTAAACTGTGACCCTCCTGCTCTTTTACATCCCTTTGGCTTCTTTTTCAGCCAATCACCTCATACTTCTTCCTCTAATCTGTTGAACTGTCTTTGGGGGTCAACCTTCACCCTAATCCTGGACTGTCAGGCTACAGAGGACCATCCAGGACATTTGACTCACTCAGTGGCTCATTAAAACATTCAAAACATGAAGAATATTGGAAATACAAATTCATCAGATGGTGTGCAGTTAGCTTACAGACTGAAAATGTGATATCTCTGATTTCTGTAATGTTTATTTGATCGGCCATTAGGCAGGGCCTTTTTAAAAAAAATTAAATTTAGGAGAATTTTCTCTGTCTGAATCATTTTGTTTCCCAGAGTTTTATTACAATCAGTTGTTCATGCACAGAAAGCAGTATCCATCAGCACATTATAATATTACCATAATGATGTAAAACAGCAGAAGTATGTCATACCTAATTAGTCCAGGCCAAGCTGATGAAGGCTGGTGCTTCTCGTTTGTATTTGGAGCTGGCTGGTCTGCGTCTGCGAGCAGCTCCTTTACAAGTCTGATAGTTAAAGACAGAGAGGGATGAAGTCCAGACGTCACAATCCTTTCATTTTATCATTTAAATGTTTTTGTTTTTGTCTTTTATTCAGTGTCTATAAACATTACAAAGGGGAGGAAACATGAATACTCATTTAAAACATTGAGCTTGACAAGCTCATGTTAGGTTGTTGAAAACTACGAGTGCGCTGTCATGTGGACAGTTATAAAAACTACAACACCATGAAACTTTGATTGTATTCTTAGTCACTTTAAAGGTTAAATAAACTAGCTTTCACCATCTTCAGCAGCCAATAGGGAATCAGTAAGGGACTGCACATTTTAGGGAGTAAAGCTTTCCGTGAGTGCGTGTGTGGTGTGTTTACCGGCATGCACTTGTTTCTCCGTTTGGGGCACAGGTGGATTTTGCAATGCAGGTAGATTTCACCTGATCGCCCAGTGAACTGAAACATATTGAAGGAGAAATAGTTTGAGGTTCCCCGTCCGTTTTCCTTCACCAGAGTCTGGTCAGCGGGGTTCGCACAGCTGCCAACAGATAAGAAACAGTTTTGTGGGGAGTTGATCAGAATTATCAAAAAATTATATTTATGAATGAATCTGGTCTCACCCATCGATAATCAGGTCATATCTGAGACTCCCAGTGGACGACGCCAGATCAGTGGCCCAGCAAGAGTGTGTTACTATGGCAACCATGTCTCCATCCAACCCATCAGCCTTCAGCTCCACCCAGATCCTCTGGTTCAGAGGAACTTCAGTGAAGGACTCCACAGCTCGTGTGCGGCCTACATCAGTGTAGGCCTTCATGGTCAAAGTGTAATTCCAAGCATTGGATCTAGCATGCTGAATCACAGAACTGCAGAACATACACGCACACATTTTAGCTTTCTTTAAAACAGCAAACAACAGGATTCACATCTGAAAGTTACTCAAACAAAACCAACCACACACCTGTCTCTGATCCTGAAGTTGGCAGTCTTGATACCTGGCTGAATGTGGACGCAGGAGATGTCGATGTAGACTTGGTCTTGGCGAGTGATGATGTCAGAGGAGCTGTTCTGGTTCATGATGGTGTTCTTGTAGATAATATGGCTGTTGTTAGTCTGTAGGATTGCACAAAAAAAGAAAAAGAAATTCAATGCAATCACCAAACAACAGCATTGGACTGTGCAATGTGTGAGGAATAAAAGGATACCACATCATTTGATGAAAATTAATATTATCAACCTGTAGAGGACTAAATTCAAAGACGTCCGAAATTAGTCTCCAGATGTCTGAGGAGGAACCTGACAGCACAGAATCCACCAACATATAATGGCCCATAGGTGTTCATTTGGATTTAGTTCAGGTTAGCGTTGGGTCCAGTCAGCAGTATCAATTTCTTCATCCTCCAGAAACTGCCTGCATACTCTCGCTACATGAGGCCGGATATCATTGTGCACCAGGAGGAACCCAAGACCCATGGCACCAGTATAGGGTCTGACGATGGATTTGGGTCCAAAGATTTCAATGGGTCTCGATACCTAGCTGCAGTCAGGGATCCTTTGTCTAGTCTGCAGATTCTGTTTCCCTGCTTCAGCAGATCATCACTAACCCACCACCAAACTATTCATGGCAAATGATGTTACAGGCAGCGTTCAGGTGAACTGGTGAAACCTGGTCTCATCTGTGAAAAGCATAGGGCGCCAGTGGTGGAACTGCCAATTTTGGTGTTCTATGGCAAATGACAATCTTGGATTAAACACAGGGCCCATTAGAGGGCATCGGGCCCTCGGGCCAGCAACTTTCTACTTTTGATTTCAGACAAAACTGAGGATATTGTACTTGGGCACAAATACACTGCTCAAAGCTATTTAAAGGAATACAGCAGTGTATGTCAGAAACATGGGGTCTAACCACATACTTACACTAGACGGCAGTACCTTGGTCTCCAGTAACACTGTGTCTTCTTTCATCTGCACAGATTCACTAAACCTGAACCCACAGAAAGATTCTGAACTGGAGCAGAGCAGGGGAAGCTCAACTGAATGCTGGAAGAGGTTTGGTTGGTGGTAGAGGTTAAAGAGTTGGAGGAGAGAACCCACCGTGATCACCGTCCCACAGCTGTTGCTGCTGTTGAAGCTGAAGGTCACCATGTGGGTGAGCTTGTCTATCTGGCCCTTGCAGGTTGGGTCATTGAGGTGTAAGACAGAGTAGTCGATGCCTTTGTCCTCCAGGAGACAACCGACCAGAGAGAGCAAAGCAGAGTTCTGGCTGCAGACTGTTTGATCACCTAAACATCACAATATTGACAAAATAAATAATCCAAAAAGTTTTTCTCAATAATTCAGCCCTGTTGTCATGTTTTTGTCACAGATATCATACCCAAAGTGTTGGTTGATCTGTATATGGAGGCAAAAATGGTCCGACAGAAGCAGCGAGTGTCACCACCGACCGTCTTCTCACCACAGAACTCGTGATCGCTGCAGGTCCTGTCCTGACAGAAGGCCTCAGAGGCTACAGAGGGACACACTGATGTATTATCCTGAAAACATGTGAGATATAAAAATCTGCTTGTGACTGCTGTCGAACAAGAACTGTAGAGTTGTTCATATCTTACAGCAGCCGGTCTTTGACCTCCAGCCGTCAAGAGTGTGGTTTTCCTGTAATCTGCAGGCTCTGGCGTAGGCCTTCAGGAACTGACAGTTGAGTCCGTCCACCGCAGGATATTTGCACAAAGTGTTGGTGCAGGCGGTTATGTAGGGCTCTGGGTCGATGCCATCATTACAGAAGGAGAAAGGGGCCTCTTTCAGGAGATTACAGCTTTTCCACAGAAATAAATAATTGGAGACAGTAAAATTATCATCTGTGATCAGTTTATATTCCATCTGTACAGATGACAGGTGGTAGATGCTTATAGATGGTAGAGATGAAGCACAGGGCCCAGTGCAGCAGAAATACAGACACAGATGTTTTATGTGGTCTGAATCAGTCTGCTTACCGTTCAGTCATCTTGTTGCACTTGATTGTGCTGTCAGCAATATCATTGTATTTCACCTCACAACTATGGGGCAACACACAACACAAAGTCAGAACAACTGCCTGCTCAGTCTCAATAATGCAAACATGCAGAACATCCACAATCCATTAGTTAAGGAGCAGCAGTCAGAGGGACTGAGCTTGTGCTGAGGTCTCACCTGGTGGAGCTGTACTCAGAGAGCCTCAGGTCCCTCAGAGACCTGCTGGAGTTAAGACACAGACCCTCTAGAGGTGAATCAGCAGGACCTGGAAAGGTTCAGGACACAGTGTACTTTTTAGGTCACAAGTTGGAAGTCACAAATTTCAGTATTTTCCCTATGTATTTTAAACCGATCAAGCGTAACACTATGAACACCTGCCTAATATTAAACCCATTAAGGTGTCTGTGGTATCTGGCAATATGATATTCTCAACAGGTCCTTTAATTCCTATAAGTTTGCGAGGTGGAACCTCCATGGATCGAACGTATTTGTCCAGTGCATCCCACAGATGCTCGATTGTATTGAGATCTGGGGAATTTGGAGGCAAACTTGCTACTACTCAAACCATTCCTGAATCATTTTTGCTTTGTAGCAGGCTGAAAGAGGCCAAAGCTATCAAGTAAATGGTAAATAGACTCGTTCTAATATAGTGCTTTTCTACTCTATCTGAGCCCTCAAAGCTTTTTATACAACTTCCCTGCTTCACCCACTCACACTCTTTCACACAAGTACTTTTTTCTATGCTTTTTCTACATAAGTGCTTTCTATCTAACATTCACACACATTCATAGTATGATGGCTGCATCGGAAAGCAACTTGGGGTTAGTATCTTGCCCAAGGATATTTAGCACCAACCTTCCGATGAGCGGATGAACCTGCTCTACCTCCTGAGCTACAGCCAAGAGGCTGTTTCCATGAATACCATTTCCATGAAAAGGTGTACATGGTCTACAACAATGCTTAGTTAGGTAGCATAAGTAAAAAAAAAAAAACATCCACATGGATGGCAGGACCTAAGATTTCTCAACAGAACATTCCCCAAAGCACCACTCTGCCTCCACTAGCTTGCCTTCTTCCCATGGTGCATCGCTCACCTGCACTAGGCGCCTAGTGCAGGTAAGGAGACCCTGGCACCTTCTTCTGTTGCTCCGTGGTTCAGTTCTGATGCTCAGGTGCCTATTGTTGGTGATTTTAGTAATGGACAGGGGTCAGTATGGGCATTCTGTTTTACCTGCAGCTATGCAGTCCCATAGACAACAAACGGCGATGCAAGTAAGAGCAGCTCATCTGTTTAATCGGACGACACAAGACAGCCTTCATTCCCCAATGTACATCACTGAGACTTGGCCACCTATTACCTTGTTGCTGATTCAATACTCTTGCTTCCTTGGACCACTTTTGATACATACTGACCACTGCAGACCAGGAACACCCCACAAGAGCTGTAGTTTTGGAAATGCTCTGACCGAGTCCTCTAGCCATCGTAATTTCGCCTTTGTCAAACTTGCTCAAATCTTTATACTTTACAATGTTTCGTGCTTCTACTACATCAAATTTGAAGACAAAATGCTCACTTGCTCCCCAATAAATCTCCCCCACTAACAGGTGCCATGACAAAGAGATAATCAGTGTTATTCGCTTTTCCTGTCAGTGGTCATAATGTTATGCCTGATCAGTGTATATGATTTTTTTTAATAGACTTTCTCCTCCACCTTACTGTAGTGGAGGGGTTTGAATGTTTCCCTGGGACTGCATTGTCTCTTGGCTTTTGCCCCCTGGTAGGGACTCCCAGTGTAAATTATTCCTGGTTGAGGGGCCAGATAAGGAGTAATTTAAAAAGGTCCTATGCAAGGAAAAAATCAAGGAATCAGTCACATGGTGTATAGTGTGGGTGAAGTGCTCCTGAATTTAACTGAGGACATAACTGGGCTGTGAAAGGAATGCTTTGAGGATCTCTGTAATTCCACTGTCACATCTTCTGACAGAAGCAGAGTCTGGGGATGAGGGGAACAACTTGCCCATCACTATAGGTGAGTTGCTGAGGTAATGAGACAACTGCTTGGTGGCAGGGTTCCTAGGATGGATGAGGTTTTCCCTGAGTTGCTTAAGGGTCTGGATGTTGTAGGGCTATCCTTCTTGATACTCCTCTGCAATATTGCATGGGGATCAGTGGCGGTGCCTCTGCATTGGCAGACTGGGGTCATGGTCCCCATCTTTAAAAAGGATCTGCTCCAACTATAGGGAGATCACAATCCTCAACTTCTTTGGGAAGGTATATCCCAGGATACTGGAAAGCATAGATTGACTGTTAATCAAACCTTGGATTCAGGAGGAACAATGCAGTTTTTATCCTGGTTGAGGAATGCTGAACCAGCTCTTTATCCTTCTCAAGGATGTTTGAGGGTATGTGGAAGTTTACCTATTCAGTCTATATGTGTTTTGTTGACTTGGAGAAGGCATGGGTATATCCTGTGGGGGGTGTCAGCGATGCCTTTTGTCACCAATTTGGTTCATAATCTCTGCTTTTTGCAGATGATGTGGTTCTTTTGGCTTCCTCCAGCTGGCAGTGATTCTTGGCCAAGTGTGAAGGAGTGGGAATGAGAATTAACTCTCCAAGTTTGAGACTATAGTCCTTAGCCAGAAAAGGGTGGAGTGTCCAATCTGGGTCTGGGACAAGTTGCTGCCCTAAGTGGAGGATTTTAAGTATCTCGGGATCTTGTTCATGAGTGAGAGGAGAGGGGAGTGGGAGTGGGAGACTGACAGACGGATAAGCGGTCCATGTGCAGCTAATGCTGACAGTGCACCGGTTTGTCACGGTGAAGAGAGAGCTAAACATAAAAGTAAAGTTTCTGATTTCCCAGTCAGTCTATGTCCCTAACCTCATGGCACAAGTTTTGGGTAGTGACCAAAAGAACAAGATCGCATGTACAAGCAGCAGAAATTAGCTTCCTCCAAAGGGTACCTGGCCTCTCCCTTAGAGACAAGGTTCAGTCCTTTGAGAGAGGCCTAGAGTACAGCTGCTCATTCCTCCACATGAAAAAGGGCCAGTTGAGATTTTTTGGATAATGCCTGAAAACAACGTCTCTGGGTGAGGTGTTCCTGGCATGACCTACCAGGAGGAGGCCTGGGGTAGACCCAAGACATGCTGGAGAAATTATATCTATTGGCCCGGGAATGCCTTGGTGTTCACCTGGATAAGCTGGAGGAGGTGACCAGGGAAAGAGAGGTCTGGGCTTCTTTGCTTAGGTTGCTGCCCCTGCAAACCAGCCCCAGATAAGCAGAAGAAAATTGATCGATGGACAGATGGACGTTGATTGTTTTATATTTTGTGGGGTTTTTTGTTTGTTTTTTATAAACTTATTTTATTGCATACTCGAAAATAGTTTTTTTTTAACCTTCTGCCTACATCTCCCCAATAAAGGCAATAAAGCTACACCAGTCAACAGTCAGCAGTCAACTCATGATAGAAAGGATATAGCAGGGAAATAAAGCAGAGCAACCTATAGCAGATAAATCAACAGAAAGGAGAGATGGTACCTACCACTGTAAATAGGAATTTTTAACTTCTTAGTTTACTTTTCTTGCTCTTTTTATACTATTTAGTTGTCCCCAGTCCAGCCTGGTCTTATTGTTTGTAGAGTTTTATTGTAATTATTTTTTAAATTGATAATTGGTGTGTCTTTCATTGTGCTTTCCACTCAATCAAAAAGGTTCTCTTATCTTTCACTTTACATTTACATTCCCCATTGTGAACGAAACATTTCATTTTCAGTACCTTCTAAGTGGATCTGTGCAGTGTAGCCGTCAAAGAAGACAGAGATGGTGGAGTATGAAAGCGACACCTTGGCGGTGACTCCAGTTTGGTCTTTAGAGAGCTCCACATTGTGAACCAGCTGAGGCGAGCTGTTGAGGGTCAGGATTGAGTTGTCCAGCTGGATCACAAGCAAAGTGTAGGAAATAGTTAGTGAAACATCTCAAACACACAACAGGCTGATTTCACAGCAACAATCACTAGACTGCACTGACTAAACTGTGGGTGGACGTAGCTTACCCGAACTCTCCCACCTTGTTCCAGGTGAATTTTAATGCCGGGCCTGTCCAGAACCAGTGTCACGCTGTCCAAAAAGCTCACATCTTTACGTCGACGTTCCCGGAAGTTCCCCAGAACATGGAAATCTGGGACTGATGGAGTCACGACCAGAGAGTATGAACACCGATCCTCAATAGAGTTTACCTGGCCGTGGAAGTCAATGACAGTGGGGCCAGTCACAGTGCAGGTGGAGTCCAACATGCAGCTGGTGGAAACAGGGACACAAACAAGAATAAAAAAATATCACAAGGTGCTGCTGAACACCACACCAGTGGGGGAGAGGCATAAAAAAAATACCACTACAGGAGCAAGAAGCAGTCAGAAATTGCCATTACCCATTTCATACAAATAAATCCCCTATAAGTCACAAGCTTTATAGAAATTTGAGCCTTTTATCCAACTAATATCATCCTCCCTATTCAATGATCTTTTTAATCTCTTATGAGGTTCATTTGAGCTCTGCTGACTACTTTTGATTGGTGCAAGAGGCCTAAAAATTTGTATTTTGGCTACAGCAATGATAGACTTTTGTAACTAGAAATGACAATATTTGAATGAGAGGACAGAGTAAGTTATCAGCGAGTTAGCCTGATTAACAAGGTATATACATAGATGCTATGACTCCATCACACAGTGACAGAATAGTAAAATCCTATAACTTCAGAGGTAGCTTAGCAGACAGCTAGGAGCAAATCACATCTCTGTTTCATCAACTGAATGCAATTCAATTTTATTAATGTAGCACCATCTGTGGGGACCCGTTGAAGATGAGAAAGCGATCACAGATGTTTCTTTGAAATACAAAGAGATAGATTTACATGCCGTTGCCTTGACAACGCTCCAGAAGGCCACAGCCAGATATCTGCAGAGCTGCAGTGTCAGAACAGGTGAGACTAAAGCAGGTTTCCGGATCTGAGCTCAGCACTGCACCATATTCATACACAGCACCTGAAAAATGAAGGAGGGTTTAGTTTAATTTAAAAACTCAAAGATTGCTGACTAGTTCAATAACCACAGATAGAAACATCATGGTGACATTGAAATACAGAACACATGGGTCAAGTTTTGGAGCCTGAGATTCACCAACCAGCATATCTGCATCCGCTGATGTCAAAGAATCTTTGATATTGATGATTGTCGGGACCGAATGAAACAGCCATTATATCAACTGTGATACCACCAACCTGAGCCTCAAACACCTAGACAAAAATAAACACAACCGATGTTACAATCACAGAGCAAAGGCAACTGATTTCAGACAGAAGAATGGATAAAAATCTTTTCTACTTGTGAGCTAAACATGTCTGGATGATCCTTGTTGATATGGAAACTTGTGTCCACCACAGATTTATTTTTTTTGTATGTGTGTGTTTGTGGATTTTCTGTTGTTGTTGTTTATGTTTTGTTTTTTGTCAAGATCTTAACATGTTATTTATTATTTATTACACGCAGAGACTCACCACTGAACCAAATGCCAGTATTTCCACAATCAGAGCCGTTTGTGTCCCGAAATTAACTGGAACCAAACCATACTGTAAAGTGAACAGGGAAGATTCAGACACTATTAGGAATTATGAAAGTGTTCATCTTTTTTTTCATTCATTTTTTGTTCTTACATGATTAATTTGGTGTAAAACAGTGGATACAGACACAGCTCAGGTTAAAGTCAGAGAGAAACACTCACATTTTTCCCATTGAGCTCCATGATGAACAACACGTAGCATTCCATCCTGTTCTGAATGGTTGCTACATTGTCATAAATCAGCTCTTGGATTCCAGCATTGGGGTTGTTTATCCAAAGCTTAACGCTGTCCAAGTCAGGTGCAGTCCCCACAAGACAGTCACCTCCAGTTTCAGGGTTGAAAAAGTTGTCAAAACAGAATGCAATGTTTTCACTCATGAAGGTGACCTGTTAAAAAGCAAAACACAACTAATCAGTGATAACTACATCTTTTCTACAAACCCATTAGGTGCCTCCTCCAGCTCAGCACGGCGCACACCTCTGTCGTCAGGTCCTGGCATCCTACTTAATAGGGGATGCATGATTAGATGATGGAGACTCGCTGTGCTGGTCAGCCTCTCCTGAACCCACTGCTCCACCCCTCCCATACAGCCAAGCTACAACCCACACCCTGCCATGCTAGTAAACATGGTTGGAAGACTGACATTATCTCTCTTATAATGGCAAAACCAGCAGCACAGATGGGCAGATGTTGATGTGCTTTCTACGTACCATAGGTCCAGTCAGACCCAGAGCATCAATCTTAAAATATTGATTCTACTGTTACAAAAATGAAAACAATTTGTTTTTAGTTTTTTTATATATTTAATTGAAAACTAAATTGGCTGCTTAATGTTAAGATAGAAAGAAATAAAATATAGAAAGACTTGTATAAAATATAATGATCCACATGAACAATCCATGGAGTCTCTCTCGCAGACATCACATCAGTACGTCTGGCTCAGTGAGATAAGAAAGAGTCAAGAGTTTAGGTCTCCCTTATGAGGTTGAATTTTTTCTTGACATTTGAGCTCCTTTCTCAGTGAGAATTTTTTGTTTCATTATGTTCTAATCGATAGAAGAATAATATAAAAGAATTCTTGAACAAAAATGTCCTCTTGCTAGAAAATCTGAGAAGGTATATCGAGGCCGTGCTCAACAACACTGTAAAGCAGATGGTGAGGATGTGTTTGCGATGTTGACATGAGTTTCATTTCATCTTTCCAACAAGATTAGATGTTGAGAAGAGAGTCAGCAGATGGTTATTTGAGAAGCTGCTCCAGTTGATGTTCACATACTCAACGTCACTACAGAGGGCATTAAGGAGACTGAGCTAAAGAGACAACCACACAGCATCAAGTCCAGCTGCCCTCTGACGGCCTGAACCAGTGAACAGACACTGTGACTGCCAGTAACCGCTGATATTCCTTCAATCAGCAAAAGTCATCTGTAGCACAGGTGGGGATCACAGAATCATATAACACATAAAAACATCAGGCTACTCACATAGATTTGCTCGTACTTCTGTCCATAATAAGTGATGGGACACGAGCTGATGTCCAGCACTGAAGAACCAGTGATTGTCTGCCAAGCTCCTGAAGGAGGCACATGAGTACTGTGAGCTATAGTCTTAGTTAGTTGGTTGGACAAACAGGGAGAGTGGCAGGTTCAAACAGTAACTTCATGACTGGATAAAACCGTGTTTGTTACTAATGAATCAACATCATGAATCTACAGTTTTTACTGTAAGTTAGCAAACTTAAAAACAAAGATGCCATATTTGTTAGATTATTAGTACTTAAAGCTTCCTTCCCTTTATCACTTCAAATCTTTCTGCACTTTGTTGCTTGGACTGATTATGTTGCTTCCACTAAAGTAATGTGAGGAAACACTAAAAATGGCTCTCAGGTGTGTGTTTACCTGACAGTCCAATTAGAACAGACAGGACGAACAGGAGGTGGAGCATCTTAAAGGAGGCCAATCAGCTGACAGAGACCTGGAAGCCACACAGTTGGGACATTTCTGAATGGACAGAAAATTGATGACCACTTGAAAAATGAAGCTGAGTCTATGTATGTGATATTAAATTGTGAAAGTGAAAAAGTTCCTTTAATGCAGACTGAAAGAAAATTAGTGAAAAATACAATAAACGAAAATCCTGCACACAGACTCACTCCGTCTAAAAGTCTTGCTCCGTGACCTCAGCACCTACATCAACAGTCTTACAGTCTTACAGCTCCATGCAGAGCCTCAGAAATGTGACCGATATGACCAGGAGCAATGCAGAGCTGGGACTGAAAATGCTCTGAATTTGACATTTACAGAGAGTTTCACTGGAAATCAAGTTAAGTGTTCACACAAATGTGGTTATTTGATAAATTAGCCCAGGGTTTATCAGTCTAGCTACTGAATGAGTGTGGTCACATGAAAGGGTGGTGCTGGCAGCATCTGACCAATCACAGACATGGAAATGTCTACTGGGGGAGTTACTCTAACCCCTCAACCTCTTCCAGGAATGATAACAGCATTTTCCAATGAACTGATTGGTCAGTAAGCAGTGATTTCATACCTGTTAATCTCTAATCTGTAATCTAGAACAAGATTACATCTGTTGCCATAGTGCTTTACCCCTTGTATGAAGTGAACCACCTTCATAATACTGAAAACAAGAGGTTGGCCCTAAAGAAACCCTGGAAGATCCCAAATCCTGCTTCACAGTACAGACCTGTGTTCTGCTTGACTTTCAGGGAGGCGTCATTTTTAAAGAAAGAATAAAAAGTTTTACTTGGTACAACGTGTCAGGTGATCAGTGTTGTATATTGTCTGTAAAGGGGCGAAAAATAACAACAGACACAGAGTTTGTGTGTTGATACTGAGACTGTTATGGGTTTTTTAAGTTGTTGTTCGAACATCTCAGTGCTCCTGTACTCATCTGTCAAATCTGATTCCTCACACAGACATTTAACAGATTTAATCTCCAAACTAGAAGTTTACTGGAAATGTTTCCAAGTTTATTTTTTTTAATCCAACACCAAGGTTTGAAACCTTCACCACCCAGAGAATAAAGACATAAATACAAATATGTTTGTTTTTTTTAAATATGCACACTAATTAATATCAGAATTGATATATAGTGCCACAGATCTGCATGTGGAAATCAGACCGTTTATAAATGTTTATTAGTCTTCCTTTGTCCGTCAGAGCTCTGAAATGTGGATGTATCCACTGAGCGGTGCTGCTGTTTGGTCCAAAAGCCAAAATAAGAGTAGAGGTGTGCAGAAAGTGTAGCTTGTCTTACCTTCTGCAGCTCTGATGGAGGATGAGGAGGATGAGGAGGAAGGAGGCAGTAGCAGATGGGCAGATTCATCTGTTGGTGTCTCTGCATGAGACAAACCACTGCTCTCTCTGTCTCTCTCTCTTTATGTACATCCTTCAGGCGGTCCACACCCCAGGCGAGAGAAGAGGTGGAGGTGGAGTCCACCACAGTGGAGCTACCTGATGTGAGCCGCTCTCTACTGATTCAGCACTGTGTGGGTCAACACCACAGGGGAACAATGAACTGTGAGAAATGTGAGGAAAAAAATCAATAACAATGACATATCTGAAGTCACTGTTTCTAATTCAAAGCAGTGAAAAGCAAAAAAACACACACACACACACACACACAAATACAGAGAAATACAGAACACGTGTGATCAGACAGGCTACAGCAGGCCTACTCTCATATTCTGTCTCAGACATTTCACAGCGTCTCATAAACTCTGTCCTACATCAACTTTCCAGATAAGAAAAAATATCTCTGCACTATCAAGAAACAGCCCCACAACCAAAACATCCAGCACTGTCACTAGGCAGAGTTCATTGTACTCATAAAGGCTCCACTGAGACTAAAGTTTATTTAAGCCTTACTGGAGAAATGGGTTAAACCCCCACCACCACCACCTCCACCAAAAACAGTGGATTAGTATCACAGTAATCCATTTGTTGGTAGTAAATCAACTCTAAATCATCTTAAAATGAATCAAAACTTTTACCTTGTGTTTGGAAAATATACGCAAGAAATCTATTAAATCAATTCATCTGATAGAGAGTCACTTCAAATCCTACAATCATCAATAACTGAAGGTTTCCTCAGTAAAACCATAGTAGAAAGAACCACAATGAAACATCACCATGAAAAACGTCAAAATCCCATCAAACTCAAAACAATCAAACTCTGTCTCGATTGGATTTTGTTGCCATAGTAAAAACATACATTACATGTTAATGTTAGCATTAGCAGGATAGTATTAAGAGCAACTTTAGGAAATTCAAGTGACCCAGAGTTTTTAGAAGGCAACATAGCATTCAACTTATGTTGAATTTAATATATTAAATATTCTGGAGAAGAACAACACAAAATCCTGTATGATTTCAAAAATCATGTTTCCACTAAGGATTTACATTGTGATACAAATGAAAAACACATAGAAAAAGGCTCATTCATTAAATGGTTATCATGAAATTGGATTATTAAGGCTTTAGTTATTAAAAGTAATAAATATGAGATATTTAGTTAGAAGAGTGTAGGTTTTTCATTTGTAACTTAGGCTTCAACCTCAGTTTTTACGTTACTCATTTTTGTTTTTGTTCTTTTTTCAGTCATTTTTGTTATGTTCATAATTGGTCTTCTTCTGTTTCTTTCTTCTTTGCCTTTTGCCTGCTCCTTACCTGGATTACTGTATTTCTTATGCTGCCAGCTTTTCTGTGTGTAACAGCTGCTAGCTTAAAGATAACTATTTTAATTTTTGGATTTTACTCTGCATCCTAGCATCTGTCACTTGGTTGACTATTGTCATCACTCGATTCCTTAAAATGTGAACCAGCTCTGAAACGCTTCTTTTAGACTAATCTGAATAGTAGGAAACTACAAGGATAGCTGGACGTAAAAAATATATTCATACTACAGATTTTAAAAGGGCTCTTTGGAGTAGAGTGCCCACATGTTATTGAGTATCTCAGGGTCTTGTTCATGAGTGAGGGGAGAGTGGATCAGGAGACTAACAGATGGTTTGGTGTGGTGTCTGCAGTGACACTGATGTTGTGATCTGGGCATCTCTGCTGGGACTGCTGCCCCTCTCAATGCAGGAAAAAAATGCATTTTAGAAGCATGATTGTGCTGGGACATGACGTGTGAGGATGAATTATGAACCCTGAAAAGTTTTCTTATATCTTACAGTGAAATTACTTTTAAAGTGTCAGTTTTTTGTTGTTGTTTTTTTGTTGTTTTTTTACCATTAATGTTCTGAACAGTTGGATCAGGAGGAAAGAGGAGGAAGGAGGAAAGCTTGAAAAGCTTTCCATAGTCAGTTTATCCACAATTTGAATATCATATGATGCATTTGAGTACAAAGTGTATTTGCACATTATCATATTTGTGTTATGTGTGTGGTATCTTGTTACCTTGACACAAATATTAGGGTCACCTGACCCAATCCTAACTACACACGTTATCAAAAGGGAAAGTTTTAAGCTTAATCTTAAAAGTAGAGAGGGTGTCTGTCTCCCAAATCCAAACTGGGAGCTAATTCCACTGAAGAGGGGCCTGTCTCCCGTTCTATTGTTAATTATCCTAGGAACCCAATATCATGGCAAAGTGTGTAATAGACACGCTGGTCCACTGTGTTCATTTTACACTTTGCCTCTCCAAAGCATGAAATGGATACGCATGCAGAAGTTTCAGTACTGCATGCAGAAACTGTAGTACCAGCAGGGGGAGATAATATATTTAAAGACAAGAAGTTGCTGGTGAGCAAGTAAGGAATGAAGTA
Organism: Tylochromis polylepis; assembly: GCA_015107715.1. Lineage (NCBI taxonomy): Eukaryota > Metazoa > Chordata > Actinopteri > Cichliformes > Cichlidae > Tylochromis > Tylochromis polylepis. The sequence goes on from VVHJ01021073.1 coordinate 18,435, forward strand.
CATGACAGGATAGCCCAATAATAATGATTTACACTAGTCCATCTTAAAAGGAATAAATAAACAAACTACTTTTTTAGGATGTTTCTAATTATATTGCGCAAATGGAAGAAAGTATTCCTACATATTTATTTAACATGCACATTGAAGGACATATCCTGGTCAAAAATGACTCCAAGGTTCCTCACAGCATTACTGGAGGCCAAGGTAATGCCATCCAGAGTAAGAATCTGGTTAGATACCATATTTCTAAGATTTTCAGGGCCGAGTACAATAACCTCAGTTTTATCTGAATTTAGAAGCAGAAAGTTAGAGGTCATCCAGGTCTTTATGTCTTTAAGACATTCCTGCAGTTTAACTAAATGATGTGTGTTATCTGGCTTCATGGATAGATAAAGCTGGGTGTCATTTGCATAGCAGTGAAAATGTATGCTATGC
>VVHJ01021074.1:4483-17757 GCA_015107715.1 Tylochromis polylepis
TAATTTTTTTTTTTTTTGAGGAGGTTTTTTGTTTTTTTTTTTTTTTTTTTTACCAGAGCATTGGTTGCAAAACTAACAGACATAGGTGTTTTTATATGTGCATAACATTTCTTCAGAGATACTAACTGGAGGATGTGGCAGACAGCAGTAGCGATGCATTACTGCAAACCAACAGTTTAAAATAAGAAGCTGCAGATTGGGAATTGTAGTGAATTATGATGACAAATGTTTGACACTGAGGAATATATCTAGGATTTTTTATTTTTTTTTTTGTCTCCTGTAAAATCTGACGCTGTGAATCATTTATCTTTTATTTAGTTAATAGTAGTTTTCACTCTGAACCAGTGCTGCTTAGTGTTTCAGTGAAAAGTTGGAACAGAACTGATCAGAACATCCACCCCACATAGTGTGATTTGTACTGTGAGTGCTGAAAGTGAAAGTCCATTTCTGATTTTATTGTTGTTTGTGCTATAAACTGTTTCAAGAATGCTGCACTAAAAATTAGAGATGGAGGATACATTCATTCATGTATAAATTTGTTCCTTTTTTCATTCATTCATTTGTTTATTTATTTATGTTTTATCTCCTTCCCCACCCGCCCCAATTCCATCCTGCAAACTGCACTCTGCCAAAGGGGCTACATACAAATATTGGTTGTAAGCTTTGAATATAACATTCATTCTGTTGCAATGCAACTCTTGAAAATACAAATTAGGTCAGTTGGTGACCACATATATTTCCTCAAGTGATAGAAACCAAACTGCATTCAACAAGGCAAGTGGGATGAAAGACAACAGAGAAATTGGTGGTGTTGCAAGACAGTGAGAACATCGGGTAAAAAGGTGAAAAAAGGGAAGGCTCTTTTTCAGATAAGATATTTATGAGAGATGTGAAAGGAAAACTGAGGAAATATAAGCATATAAGAATAAAAGTTGTTGTTGGTGGTTGTGGTGGGGGTAAAGATGAAATGGAAGTAAATCAATCAATAGCATGGTGTAAATGCTGTGCTTTAACTGAAGTATTGTATTCTTTGAGGTACTTTAATTTTTCTTGAGTATTTACGTTTTTACTTTGACTCCATGACACTTTAGAGCAGGTGTAGGCAATTAATTTTCCCAAAGGGCGACCTGAAAAATGGGGACTGTTTTGTAAGGCCACAAAAATAAGCTGAACTCAGTTCTGCTCAATATTAATTTTACCTCTTTATAAGCTCGTTGGTGCAATGCTTCACAGCAGTCCCAGTTTCTCATTTTGACCCTTGGGAAAATGAATTACCTATGCCTGCTTTAGAGGTAATTATTATTCCTTTTTTACTCTATTACATTTATTTGACAGCTATAATTGCTAGGTATTTGCTGAAGTTCGGGCTGCACTGACCTTATGCTGTGCTTGCAGGCAGTTGTGTTTGCCGTGACCATTTTAACTGGAAGGATTACCGCAAGTCAAACAGAAGAAGAACCCAAAACTGCACTTTCCTGGAAAAAAAAAAGCTGTTCCAAGACTGGACAGACCTGCTGCAGACAGAGTGGAACTAACCTTATTTTGTTGATTTGGCATTAGTACAAGCAAAAGCATGGCTCGGTATCAAAAACAATCACACTCACTTACAAAAACAATCTAAGCTTGTCAGTGACAAAAAAAGCACTTTAACTTTGATGCACACAGTTGTCCTGTGGGATTAACTCACAGCTGTTTTGCAGTTGATGGTTATAGCGCTCAGTGTTGGATAACATCCAGACATTTGTCCCTGTAAATAAGTTGTATAAAAAAAGATAAAAAAAATTAGGGCCCAAATCCAAATTTGGCGTATGTGATTTTTCTGGTTATGTAATGGAGGTAATGCACTTTTGGATGTGGATGTATATTAACCAGAGTATTTTTATACCCCACCTTGCTCACAGTAGTGGCAACACACTCCTGAGCTGCTTTTTTGGCTTTGTTAGTTAGCTCAGTATTTGCCTGGCTAAAATCTCCTCCAAACTCATTTTTAAAAAAAGTTTTTTTTTAATTTGGTCCATGGATATTCCTGTATGAACCCTCATTTATGCTGGCATTGTAAAAGGGAAAATGGCAAGGCTTTCATATTAACTTGATTTGTGGGTTTTACATCAGAGGGGCCTAAGTTACAAATAGAATTCTTATGACCTGCTTAAGAAAGTTTCTTTTTAATGCTCCTTTATTAATCAATCATCAATAATTTATTTGGTCTTTATCTGTCATGTTTTCCTTTATCCCAAAGAAAAGCAGTTTAGGGAAACTGGTTACACCCAGTCTTCATCATTTTTTTCATTTTCACTTGTAGCCTATGATTCATTTTTGGTGTGATGGATTCTGACGTGATGAAGGCCACAGCTATCTGTTCAGGGACTTCCACAGAAGAAACACCTCCTCTGGTGAGCAATAGCATTTCCCGTCTTGTGTGATGACATGTGGGATGGGATGGAGTCAAATGTATTGGAGGGTGGAGATGTTTAAATACACACGCACATAAACACGCATGTGCTAGCAGATGTGTGAGCTTTGCACAAACAGTCTGTGTCTGTGCACTGCTGCAAAAATGCAGCAAAAGATGCAAAAACTAAACTTTCTGACTGTAAAGAGTGGTATAAGTGTGATTTCAGTCCATGATGCAACGCTGTCACCATGTGTTAGTGATGCACAAGAAAATCATGTCCAAATGTATGACACATGGTTGCCAAAGGCAGTTGTTTTGTTTTTTTTGTCTGCTGGTCTGTGGTGCACGTGACTTGCAAAGAATGTATTAATAGAAAGGATGATGCCGTTGTTTCCACCAAATGTAAAAGCCTTATTCTGTACACTCACAACTTGTCGAATGTGGATGCACATTACATCAACTTGTACTGACTTAAGTGTGTGTATGTGTGACTAAATGACATATTCGGAATTTAACTGGAACACACTCATGCTGTGGAGACCCGCTGCTTGTAATCCCACATTTATTTTCACATTTAAACCACTGGTGTGGAACTTTTGTCTCCCCCTTCTGGTAGTGAGAGTATTTACACAAACGCTGTCAACACATCCTCATGAGAAAGTAAAGCCACACTCATGGTAATCCCTGTTTGGCCTATTTGTTGATTGTTTTTCTTGTTTTGATGGTAACCATTCTGCTGAATGCTGCATTTCTTTTTAACTAAAGCATTTTTTATGGGTTAAAGCTATATGGCTTTTAGCTTAGCCATATAGCTTAGCCATGGGTAATTAACACCACCCAAAAAAATCATTGGCTGCCCTCTGCCACCCCTTGGAGGCTGCTTCCAAGCACTTTGCTCTCCATTGTGTGCCTTTCTCTTGTTTTGTATATATTCCTCTAGTTTGTATATAGTCCTCTAGACTTTATAAATGTCTTCTGTTTGCTATTCCTGATGTCTTTACTATATATATATATATATATATATATATATATATATATATATATATTTTTTTTTTTTTAGTCCCTTTACCTGGATAAATAAAATCTCATTGAGATTAAAAATCTCATTTCCAAGAGAGACCTGGCAAATATAAAGGAGGTCAGGAGAAAAGCACAACAGTGAGTGTCTACAGCCATCTGTAAAACACACTGGACGCTCTGTCATGGTCATCTAGTGGTGTTTTTAGATCTTGTCAAATTTGATGGAATTATGAATGAAACAAAGTACTGTCAGATTTTGATCCAGCATGCTGTACCATATGGGAAGAGTCTGATTGGTAACAGCTAACACACTGCCAATGCACACAATACACAATGAAACACTATTAGTCATGGATTGGCCTCCCCAGGGCCTGGACCTCAACATTATTGAAGCAGTTTGGGATCATCTCAACAGAGAACAGAGAAAAGGCAGAATCATCCAAAGAAGAGCTGTGAATGTCTTTCAAGAAGCCTGGAGAACTATTCCTGGAGAAAAAACTAACTACAAATCTCTAGCAAAAAATAATGAAATGAAGAGTGAGTCAAATCTTTTACACAGTACTATGCATACTGCAATGACCCAGTCCACCCTGCTTTCCATTCAGCCTAATGTCTGACAGGTCTCATCTGCAGGTATGGGAGAGCTGGTGTGGCTTGTTTCCAATCACTGACACTGGCAACACCTTGGCCCAGTGTGCCAGTGCTCAGTTAAAGCTCTCAGAGCTAAGTTGCTGTGTGGCTGTCCTCGCTGAGATACCTTTTTTTGATTTTGGGTGCACTTTGGGTTGTTTTTTTTTTGCATTTGACACCAGTGCATAAACCATTTCTTCACGCCAGTGACTGAACTGGTTACACACGCCATAGTTGGTCTCATCTACTAACTATGGTCGACAGATGAAACTCATCTGCTTTGATTGATGAGATGCTGTTTCTTTCATTTAAAATAGTCTTTTAATTCCAAATATTTTAATTGAAAATGTAAATATTATGAAAAAAAACCTAATGTATTTTCATTAAAAATTTTCATTGATTATAAAAAGTTGTTTATTTGGAATTTGTGTACATCTCCCTTTTTGTCACGGCTGTGTGGCCAGGTTTATGAAACTGCGGTACATATAAACACACAGTGGTGTGAAAAAGTGTTTGTCCCATTCCCATTTATTTCAAAAGTTTTTTAGAATCAGAATTAAGATCTGAAAGCACTGTTATGGCAGACATATTTGCTTTTCCAATATGAGCTCCTTAAACTCTATACAGTAGACTCTTATGTTTGTGTTCCATTTACGAAGAATTTCATCTGAAACATTTCATACACGTAGAAGCTGTGCACGTGACTTTTAAAAAGTTGTAAAAAATGGTATTCTGTAACATTAATGTCAGACCACTTTTTCACACAAGCACTCATCAGTATTTTTGTCGTTTTGATGATGTATTACACTTGATGTTTTTACACATTTAACAGCTGTAACTCTATCAGTTATAAAGTGGGCATAAGTTAGGTTTTGAACACTTCAGTTCATGTATTGAGATTTAAAACCACACAAAAAGAAAAAAGAAGGCAGAACTGAAGAAATAAATAAATTGTGCAATAATACTGCAGTAATGTTGCTTTGTTAACAGACTATCCACTAGATGTCATACTGAGACTAGTAATTGCATCAATGCTGTCATCAGTGATGTAGCAGCTGTGAATGTGTCAAAACAGCAAGTACATTCATGCAGGAGTGCTAATATCCCAAGAAAGATGTTTATTTCATTGAGACACTGATTAGCAGACATGCTCACAAATTCAAAAACATTGACATTTACATTTGCTGTAATCACATTTTAACATTAATTTTCAAATAACTTCAAAATAAATGTTGTGGCTGGTTTATATTTTTTCTTTGCTCAGCAGAACAGAGTACATTTGACACATTTCTGTTGGTGCTAAGCTACTCGAGGTATTCAAGAAACTGTTTTTTGTGTTTTTGTTTTTTGTTTTTTTTAGACCAAAAACTAATATCTATCTGTATTTTATTACACACCCCTTTTGTCTCGCAGATATGCAGAAAAAAAAACAAGATTTTCAGTATTTTACTTAACTTAATATTTATGAAGCAGATTTTCTAATCATTTGCATCACCTGATGGACTCCATCTTTCAGTCCACTCACAGTCCAGCAGCCTGGATTATAATGGTCTTCCACTACATACACACCCAGGACCTCAATCAGCTGCTTTAGGTGGTTCACATCATCTTGAGTGAGGCCTGCAAGTTCATCCTGCCTGAAGATTTGCGTAGTGCACTCAGCCTGATACAGACTTTTGATAATTGCAATGGCATTGTCAACATTTTTTCTGCATAGTCCAACAATCATGAAGGTGTACTTTTGAACTCTGGAGCTGGTAGAAAGGATGCTTGGATCTATGTTCATAACTGGGGGGGCATGTGTAACAACTGTAAAACAGATGACTCATAATCAGTGACAAACAGCTCAAAAATGAAAAAAGGTGTCTCATGAGGAAGAGGAAAAGATGACTTTGTGTTACCTGTGTTGATTACGGCAGAGGGAAACATCTGTATTGCTCGCTTTTTAAATGCCAGGAACACACTGAGCTTGTTGAGGACAAGGCGAATGTTGGTGAGACACTGGAGAGGACGGAAAAATGCAGCAGTCTTAACTCCTTGGAGGGTGGCATATGCAACATGGTTGGGGTCCAAGCCACCAGATCCTGGACAGCCATTCAAATAAAACTGTGTCAATAATTTGTTTTCTGTTCACTTATGCATCTTTAATGACTCGCCTACTACTCACCAGCACAGATGTCAGGTAGAGCCACAGACCTGTATCCAGAAGATTCACAAGTTTGAATGATACAAAGCAGCTGCTTCTCAATGAGGCTCACATTTTTTTCTCCACACACATGCAAAATGGCTTTACATGGGAACCCTCCAGGTGGGGTTTTTAAAATGTCTCCCTTCTTTACTTTTGCTACACAGACACAACAAAAACATGATTAAGATGCTGCAAACTGTGTGCCAGAAATATATTGCAATTTGAAATGTGTATCTTCAGCCATTCTTCTCACCATTTCTGAGTTCAGCCTCAACCTGAGGTCCAGCCATAGTTAAGATTTTTCGGCATACGCCACCTGTAGATCAATAATAATGATAATAATTTTTGCATATGTTATTTTTGGAAATTGCCTTGTTCTAAGATGAGTCTAAACAACATAAAAATGTAGCAGGAGGAACATTTTGATATGTTAATTGCTGAAAGGTATAAGGAATAATGCATGGACTGTATCGTGTGCTCAACAGGTGAAATAGGCTGGTTTATTGACCTGTGCTTCTGGTAGAGAACTGCAGATGTGCATAACTGGGGGGGATGAATAAAAACAAAAGAATGCTTGGACACTGCTAGCATAATGGAAAGGTTTTTGACGGGGCTCCCACACAAACGCAAAGCAGAGGACGAAGCATCACCAAATATGCTTCTAAACCAACTTCCTTCCAAACCAAAGACTAGAAAATGTGATGAAGCATATCTTGCCTTTGGCTTCACCTGCATGATAGTGGTGCCAACGTAGGTATCCCCGACAGAATTTGTTTCCACAGGAGCAAGTGCTGGGCTGTCCAAATCACGGACAAACAGTATCCCACATTCTTGATTTTCAGTTCACAAACACTTCTTATAATGACTAACTACTCCTGAAATTTTGGAGATGTTAGCTCTTTATACAGTAAGGTTACAGTGGGATACAAATAACATCAGGCTGATCCTGCCACAGTTTGTTTCCCCTGTCCAAATCACGGACAAACAGTATCCCACAGTTGTTTATGTTTTTAAACAAATTTTGCACAGAGAGGCATGTTTTGAAAAATGTATTGATAGCAATGTTGAATATTCTTATACAGGAACAAAACAAACAACTACACGTAAAATAATTACACCATAAAGATGGTTTGTTTTTCTGTTATTTAAGAGGTAGTAGTTTATTTTATTGCTACCTGTAATTTACTGTAGTTTACATTTATTTGTTTAATTGCTTACAAAAGGTTTGAGGTGTGAAATAAACTGCAATGGAGTTTGAAAACAAAATATGGGTGTGTGTGGTTGGAGGATGTGTTAGCATCCTCCTCTGCTATACCAAGCCTCTGCATCTACTCCTTCACTACATCCATGATTTTCATGTTTTATTAGTACCCCCCAAAATTAGTATCACACATTGTTCCAGCCTATTCTTTTAGCCTATAACTGCTTTGTTTTTCTATTCTTTTTTTCTTTTGACAAAAAATGACACAAATCTGTTGAGGTGGTTCAGAACTCTGACCAAGCAGAAAATAAACAGAAGACAATGGATCGATGGACAATAGTTATTTTAAAAACTGAATGTGATGAGCAATGGGTAGATCTGACTGCCACACAAGTTGTGACTGACAACACGAACCAATGAGCATGCCTTTCTTTCTGATTTTAATGACTGGATAATTTACAATGTAACTTTCATATTGTATTCAGTAAGAATAGTGATTGAAACCACAAAAATCATTATGGAAATGTTTACTGAGACCACCGAGCAAAGGAGATGAGTAATGTTCCCCATACACTTTTATACAACTAGAAATATCTTGATGCATGCTCCATCCAAAAGGTTGATTCTGTTCATCTGGACGTAACGTTTTCAGTGGGAGAAACATTTCGTCATTTATCCAAGTGACTTCTTCAGTCTCAGCTGACTGCAGGTTTCCCCAACCTTATAAACAGTACATTTGTACAACAACAGAAACTACCGCACTGAATGAACAATGGGCTGTGAGGTCAGTTCCTTGATCATTAATATGCAAATTGTCATGATCACTGATCAACAATCATTGATCAAAGACCATGAGTACCATTCACCAAGAGTTGGGGAATGGCTGCAATCACAGCATTTTAAGATGGTGAAAGATGTACCCTTAGGCCCCCTCCTTGATTCAGAGATGGTCTTTCCCTTTTCATGTAAATGGCCTCCTTGACTCCCCGCTCAAACCAGCATTCCTCTCTGTCCAGGATGTGTAAATCCTCATCATTGAAAGAGTGTCCACCGGCCTGTAGGTGTAAATAGACTGCAGAGTCCTGGCCTGACGAGTTAGCTCTTCTGTGTTGTGCCATCCGCTTCACCAGAGGTTGTTTGGTTTCCCCGATGTATAAATCATAGCAATCCTCCTGGCACTTAACAGTGTACACTATATTACTCTGTTTGTGTCAGGGATTCTATCCTTGGGGTCGACCAATTTTTGGCACAGCGTGTTTTGGGGTTTAAAAGCCACGGAGATGCGATGGTTAGAAAAAATGCGTCTCAGCTGTTCCGATACTCCTGACACATACGGGATCACTACGGGTTTTCGCTTAGGGAGCAGTTGTCCTTCTCTCCTGGATCGGCTGGAGCTTTCTTTAGGTGCCTTTCCAGCTTTGACGAATGTCCAGCTGGGATAACCACATTTACTCAGGGACTTCTTGATGAGATGTTCTTCTGTTTCCGTGGCCGATCTGGGAAGCTGGGAAGGAATTATGTAGCAAAGAAAAAAATGGACAAATAACTCAAAACATGTCCTATATTTTAGATTCCTCAAAGTAGCCACTGCACTGCAAAGCAAGAAACACAAGGAATGGACATTAGACCAGTGGAAATCTGTGCTTTGGTCTGATGAGTCCAAATTTGAGATCTTTGATTCCACCCACCGTGTCTTTGTGCGACACAGAAAAGGTGAAACTATGGTCTCTACATTCATGGTTCCCACCATGAAGCATGGAGGAGGAGGTGTGATGGTGTGGGGGTGCTTTGCTGGTGACACTGTTGGGGATTTATTCCAAATTGAAGGCACACTGAACCAACATGGCTACCACAGCATCCTGCAGCGACATCCCATACCATCCAGTTTGCATTTAGTTGGGCCATCATTTATTTTGCAACAGGACAATGGCCCCAAACACACCTCCAGGCTGAGTAAGGGCTATTTGACCAAGAAGGAGAGTGATAGAGTGCTGCACCAGATGGCCTGGCCTCCACAGTCACCTGACCTAAACCTAATCAAGTTGGTTTGGGATGAGATGGACCGCAGAGTGAAGGCAAAAGGGCCAACAAGTTCCCAGCATCTCTGGAAACTACTTTAAGACTGTTGGAAAACCATTTCAGGTGACTACATCATGAACCTTATCGAGAGAATGCCAAGAGTGTGCAAAGCAGTAATCAAAGCAAGAGGTGACTATTTTGAAGAATTTAAAATATAAAACATGTTTTGAGTTATTTCACAGTTTTTTTTACTACATAATTCCATATGTGTTCATTCACTGTTTTGATGCCTTCAGTGAGAATCTACAATGTAAATAGTCATGAAAATAAAGACAAAATATTAAATGAGAAGGTGTGTCCAAACTGGGCTGGAGAAGTGTAGTCAAATGGTAACAAAGAGATGGAAGGTAGTCAGAACTGAGGATTGCACTACCAGAAGGCAACACTGCAGACATAGAGGACAGCTACAAGTATCTGGGAATTCCACAGGCAAATGGGAACCACGAAGAGGCCGTTAGGAAAGCTGCAACTACCAAGTACCTGCAGAGAGTAAGGCAAGTTCTGATGAGTCAGCTGAATGGCATAACAAGATCCCGACTATCAACACCTACGCCCTGCCGGTGATCAGGTACCCTGCTGGGATAATAAGCCGGCCAAAAAAAGATCAAACCCACTGACTTCAAGACCAGGAAGCTCCTGACCATACACAGAGGGTTTCACCCCAAATCCAGCACCATGAGATTGTATCCTAAGTGAAAGGAAGGAGGCCAGGGACTAGTGAGTGTCAGAACCATGGTCCAGGATGAGAAAAGAAACATCCATGAGTACATGAGGAAGATGGTCTCAACTGACCATGTGCTCAGTGAATACCTCAGGCAGCAAAAACCCAAGAAAGAGGAGGAAGATGAGGAACCATCATGGAAGGACAGTCCCCTGCACGGTATGTACCACCGGCAGATAGAGGAAGTGGCTGACATCCAGAAATCCTACCAGTGGCTGGACAAAGCTGGACTGAAAGACAGCACAGAGGCACTAATCATGGCAGCTCAAGAACAAGCTCTAAGTACAAGATACATAAAGGCTGGGGTCTACCACATCAGGCAAAACACCAGGTGCAGGCCGTGTAAAGATGTCCCTGAGACAATCCAGCACATAACAGCAGGGTGCAAGATGCTTGCAGGCAAGGCATACATGCAACGCCATAACCAAATGGCCGGTATAGTATACAGAAATATCTGTGCCGAGTATGACCTGGAAGTCCCGAGGCCAAAATGGGAGACTACCCCTAGGGGGTTGAGAAAGAACGAGCTAAGATCCCGCGGGACTTCCAGATACAGACAGAAAAACTGGTTATGGCCAACCAACCAGACATAGTAGTGGTGACAAGCAGAGGAAGATGGCCGTCTTCCTCTGCGTAGCGATACCGAATGACAGCAATATCAGGAAGAAGGAACACGAGAAGCTCGAGAAGTACCAAGGGCTCAGAGAAGAACTCGAGAAGATGTGGAGGGTGAAGGTAACAGTGGTCCCAGTGGTAATCAGAGCACTCAGTGCAGTGACCCCCAAGCTAGGTGAGTGGCTCCAGCAGATCCCAGGAACAACATCGGAGATCTCTGTCCAGAAGAGGGCAGGCCTAGGAGCAGCAAAGATACTGTGCAGGACCCTCAAGCTCCCAGGCCTCTGGTAGAGGACCCAAGCTTGAAGGATTTCTTATTGTAAATAAATCTTGAAATTCTAATGGAAGGGGAGAGCATTAACCAAACCCAAAACCTATCTCTAATTTTAACCCTAGATAGGTCACCAAGGACATAGATGTTAGAGGGTTTACCAGCACAAGGCTAAAGTGCATTTTCCCAACAAACATGATTGAAACCCAACAGTTGATCAGCATCAAAGTCTCTCACCTTGAAAATTTGTGAAGTCAGTTGAGTTCACCACAGCATCTGTAGTCTCATTAACAATGTCACCAAAGACCATTTCTAGTTCAACCCCACCTCCTAATTTCACGGTTATGTTAGCTAGGTCACTCTTGAGGGACTTGAAGGTGGCTGAAAAGAAGAAAACAACAACAAGGTTCATATGTGTCTGATATTAACTTCCATGTTGTTTGTTGAACTGTCAGAACAGTGAACTAAATGTTTAAAACACAAAATTTCAAAAGTAAATTTTTGTCTGAATCAAAATAGTTCAACCAGCTCTTGTTTTACCTTGGCCTCTCTGCTTCATCTTCAAGCTCAGCTGTCTGTAGACCTCATGATGGAACTATAGATACATGTTTGGTTTAAACACCACCTTGCCATAAATGCTTCTACAAACAATGCACAGTACTTAAAACTAAGAACAAATGCAGGGAAGTACAAGAAGTTAAGAAGGTGCCATTGCTTGGTAGTAAGTCCTGAGACTCTCTGGTTCTAATGTTAAATGGCATATTCTCTGTATTGTGATCATTATAATCTGTGCTTTATGTTACAATATTCACAAGAAAAACACAACAAACAGACAGTCATACATGAGCAAGAGCTTGGCAATGACAGTAGTAAGATACTCCCTTTTAACAGAGAGACAGCTTTGGCAGAAACATGGTTATGTACTGTAATTGCATTCATTTTTACTCCAGTAGCTAGGGGGGTACTGCCTAACATCTTCATCCCTACCCACATTACTGTCACTCTCAGCAAGGAGTAATATGTAAGATTTAATACAGTGTAAAATAGTAATACTATGACTTGCTACTGCAGTAATTGATAGTAGAATATAAAAACAAAACAAAAAGGCAAAAAAAGGGTTACTGTATACAGCTATAGAAGAAGCTCAAACTCTGTCACCTCCTCAGAGTCTGGATAGTCTGGTTTAATGACAACATAGATGTTGTGAAGAGATCCACATGACCCAGATAATCCAAACTGGTGAATGCTGTCAGTCAGCACTTGAATGGCTTCTTTCTGGGGATATTTCAGAACAACCCCAGGTCCAATGATCGGAAAGGCAATTGAACACCAGCCTTCCTTTACACAGAGTTCCAAACACCTTTTTAGCCCATTAGCAAGTGTCTACAAAAGAGAAAACAGGAAAAGTACTCCATGCGTTGGTCTCCAGGGTAAGGAGATTCAAGATTTCCATTTACTGGTTTATGATTGTGGGTTTTTTTTTGTTTTTTACATGTTTATAAATTTACTGTGTTTTTACTTTACCTGCATGCTCACGCCATCAACTCCATCCCATGGCAGACACTCAATGAAGAAGATCTTAGAGCAGCTCAGAGCTGGAGGTGCATCAACCACCATAACATTACCAGCAGAAAGGGTCCACCTCCGAGCTATCAGATCAAAGACCTTCTGCAATGGATTTCCTGCTTTTTTCAGTAGACATTTACCAACTTTAGTGGAAGTAAGCTTTTTGGATACCATGGGGGCCACCACCACATTTACCTGTAGAAATTATGTGAAATAATAGTAACATGTGGGACACATGCTGCTTGAATATAAATTGTGAAATTGTTTAAAATATATTTGTATAACCTGTTCATCTTCCAAAGTGCTAAGCTTGAGCTCCAGGTTTGTTTTGTTAACAGCTGTTGTATTTGGTGTACTGCTGGCAGTGTTGCTTTCCAGTCTGGCTGGGTTGGAGCTGAGGATGTTAATGTATAGTGGTTCTGGGTAAAGCTCTAACACATTTGCAGTACTTTGAGAATAGACTTCTTGTTGTTCCCTGATGAGGACCTGACAGGATCGCTCCACCAGCTCTGTGTTTTGTCTGCCTTCTTCCTGGAAGTACAATTGCACCGCCGGTCCATTTAACACCACTGTATCACTTGATAGCTG
>VVHJ01021094.1:13220-30660 GCA_015107715.1 Tylochromis polylepis
GAATTGTCTGGTTTTTTTTTTTTTTTTTTTTTTCTTTTTTTTTTTTTTTTTAAATAAAGAGTGGTAGTTGTATGTAGTGAAAGCATCACAACACATCAGACGTTGAAGCAGATGAGCCACAGCAACAGAAGACCACACTGCGTGCCACACCCGTCGCAGATTAGAGAAATGTTGCCTGGTCTGATGAGTCTCTATTTCTGCTGCCTTATTCTGATGGTAGGGTCAGAATGTGGCATAAACATGCATGAAAAGCATGGATCCATTCTGTCTTGTATCAGTGGTTCAGGCTAGCAGTGGCAGTGCATTGGTGTGGGGAAGATACTTTCTTGACACATTTTGGGGCTCTTAAACAGCACAGCCCAACTGATACTAAATGATGCTTATCTTATTAGTGTTACTGACCACGTCCATCCCTATATGACCACATCTTGTGATCAGGAAAACGCATCGTATACTCAAAGCTCAAATAAGTGCAGACTGTAGATGATGATTTGAAAGTGTCCTGCCTGATGGCATTTCGAGATTGCTGCCAAATGGTGAGACTTGCTTCTTGAGGGAAATGTGTTACCAATCACACCATAAATCCTGCAGTAGGAAGAATTCAATTCAGTTCAATTCATATAGAACCAAATCACAACAACAGTCACCTCAAGGGGCTTTATATTGTAAGGTAAAGACCCTACAATAATACTGAGAGAACCCCAACAATTAAACAAATTTCTATGAGCAAGCCACTTGGCAACATAGGGAAGGAAAAACTTCTTTTTACCAGGAAGGAACCTCCAGCAGAACAAGGCAGAGGAAGGGGAAGCCATCTGCTGATAGCGGATCAGGGTGAGGGGAGGAAGATGGGACAAAAACACTGGAAGATGGCCACAGTTTAGTAATAACTAATGATTAAAACCAGAGTGCTCTACAAGGACACAGTGAGTGGAAAAAGGTGATTGAAGAAGAAACACTCAGTGCAGCCTAGGCCTATTGCAGTGCAACTAAGGTAGGATTCAGGGTCAACTGATCCAGCAAACTATATGCTTTATCAAAAAGGACACTTAAAAGGCTAAGGAGGGAAGAAATGTAGTGAGGAACGAAATGCCAGAATCTGAAAATGAAAGACACCCTCCTGCTCCTCTCCTTTCTCTCAGCACAATGCACATACTTCACGCAGGTTAAAAATAAGTCCAAACTGACTTTTGGTTTAACATGGGATTTCAGACCTGCAAGCCCACTACTAAACCCATTTCTTTCTAATATTGTAGGGTCTTTACTTTTCAATATAAAAGTGCCTTGGGGCAACTCTTGAATTTGCGCTATATAAATAAAAGTGAATTGAATTGAATTGTGCCACCACATCCTCCATCCTAAAAGGTTTTTTTTTTTTTTTATTTATTTATTTTTTGCTCTTTATACAACTCACGTAATCAGGTCTGAAAAGACCTGCGATTGGTCAAAATCTTTTCTCACGGGCTAGGTTTTCCAAAGCCTGTAAACAAAGCCCCAAGAAGATACAGGGGTCTAATTTCACCTCAGAGTACTTCTGTTTTATTTTGATGTGACACCTTTAACCCTAACTCATTCCCTCAAAGTCAAACGGTTTAAAGGAAATGTGTGTTCCTCCATTCCCAACAACAGAAGTGTTAAAAATCTAATATACTGTGTGGTCTCTAATGACAGCAGGCCTGGAGTGAAAGTGTTCAGCTGTTTGAAGCAACAGACACGATTTTTCATTTTCATTTGCCTTTAAAAAGACATTATAATGCAAAAGATAATCAAATTAACACTGACAGACAAGACTATATTTGATATTACTGCTGATAATCCAGCATAGATTACAATGAAAGGGAAAGTCGATGCATTTCAGGTGCTCACTGATTAAAAACAAAAAACAAAATAGTATTAGATTTCGCAAACATTTCAGCTACACTTTGATCACCGTGCAGCCATTCATTTTCTCCCCAGCACTTAGAGTCCATGAACTAATCACCAACAGGTGCATCAAGAGTTTTAAAAGGCCCATTACCACAAAATAAAGGGCAGAACTTCTTATTTCAAAGAGCTGCAACCAGGCAAACAAACAGGTGACATCATGGAGCAAAAATATCTGCATCTCTAAATACTTTTTTGTGTTCCTTGGGAGTCGTTAACCATAATTACAGAATACACATTTCTGTGATTAAAACACCACCGCCACATATCAATTAGACAACAAACTCACACCCTGCCTCTCTGTTGTACAACCAGCTGTGAGCCACTGCAGCGATTTTTCTTTTACACTCGGTGTTAACGGGGCAAGAGAGGCTGAATAATTCATCACCACTCATACGACCCAAACCCTGACCAGTGAGCGAGATCGCTGCTCTCATATCACATTTAGTCCATCTCCATGGCAATCATCTGTCAATATTTAGCAAACTGCATGAAACTCAAACACCTTTTTTTGTCCTGATAGTAAAGTGCCTAAAGGGGGGGGGCCTGTCCCAAGCAGAGCTCTGATTGGTTGACCTCAGCTGCACATCTCCAGCCTGTAAACACATTTGGAGCAAAATATGCTATGAGAAGGCAGGAGAAGTTCTCAAAGCTGTTTGAGAGCAGAGGCTTGCTCCCTCTTGAGTGGAAAGGAATCATGTAGAGACACCACGTCAATCTAATCAGCCCACTCAGACAGAGTACAGCTAATCCCCACTAATACACCACCAGAGGTAGGTGATGGGAGGGGAGGGGGTCAATCTGTTCATGGAAACTAGGGTCTCACTTCTTTTCCTGGGATCAGACCATGTGCACAACATGCTGCTGGTACTGCTGAGTCAAACTGATCTTTCATCTGTGAGCTCTGCATTACAGGAAATGACAGCACCGGGCTATTTTGATGCGCTTTTAATTTTACATTTGAAAAGTGCAACCTCGCCGGCAAATTTCCCTAAAAGACGGCACCATTTTCCAGTCAAACGTGAGTATTTATAGAACGTATTCACCAGCACCGTGGAATGCTGCTGAGACCTCCAGCAGGCTGCCTGTGACAGACAGAGAAAAGAAGGCTGATACAATAACAGACAGTGTAATCTCTCTTTTTTTTCCTCCCTTCAGTAAAATATTACAATATCAGAAGCCTGTTCACTCATCAGGCCAAAGTATACTGTAATGACATCAATGGTTGTCATGACAACGGGAGGAGGGTGGATGACAACATCCTACTGCGTCTTTTAGAGCAGGAGATCACAGCACTGTTCAGGATTAGAGATGCACCAAAAAAAAAAGAAAAAAAAGAGAGACAAATACTCTGAATGCAGAGAGAAAACGAAACTTCTGTAACAAGCGATGCCTTTTCTTTTCTTCGTCATGCAATTCGTTCAAAAAATAAATACATTTATGAATAAAAACCTCCAAAAGCCCACTGCAGACTTTGTAGTAAGTGGGTCTGAGGTAAATGCTATAGCTCTGCAGGGTGTCTGCCGAAGATTTTCTTCTATAAAATGATCTCCTGTTCGAAGGAAGGTCACGCAGCACTCCCATTTCCTCCTCCACTGAATGCACACTGATCACATGCTAGCCAGCAGATGGACAGAGTCAGAAAATCCCAGCACACATGACCCAGTAGTGCCTGGAAAAATCAGGTCCTGCAGGGGCTCTGGGCTGGATGTTACAGCCGAGCCAAGTGTGAACCACACAACTGCTTGAGCGTTCTTCATGTGTGCTTGGATATTATTTAAGGGTGGGGAGAGGGGGATGAGAGGGGGGAAAAAAAAAGTTTGTACAGCTTATAAACCCCATGATAAAAGACGGCAGAATAGAAGAAGAGAAGGAGGAGGGAGTGCTGAGATGACAAGGTGACTTGAGGAGGGAAGAAAAAAAAGAAAAATGAGTGGGCCAACGTTCCTCTTCTCCCAACTGATATTTGTCATTTGTCACCCTGAGAGCGTCTGACCTCACTCTGTGTGTGTGTGTGTGAGCCGTGCTGTGTGGGGGCTTTGCTTGACTCCTTTCATTATAAATGACATGGTCCTGGGAGGCAGCTGCATTGACGTCAGGGCTCTCAGCTCTGTCAAGGGTTCTAGCTGCTGAAAATCCCCCCGAATAACAGGATCTAAATAGATAGGAATAGGTTGCTGCTGTTTCATTACTGCCTCATGAACTCAAGTGGATTTAGAGGGCGGATTAGCCCTTGTCCTCAAGTAATCGTGTTTTAATGAAGATTTTTGGCTGTAAGGGGGAAAAAAATGTGCTTCAAAGCTTCTAGATCACCAGATTTTTTTTTTTTTAAAAAAAAACTTCATTATCTCATATATGTCAAGACATGTCCGAGGTATGGTTTGGCTTTTGTTATCAGTCTCAGAGGTTCCATCTACCATCAAGCCTCCTCCTTCTCCTGCTACTTCACACCATTTCTTGAAAAGCACATCCTGCCTTTAAGCTGCTATATTCTCAATGGCTCTCGAGTGGGTCCTGCTGTAGCAGAATGTGCTGACATGCAGCAGCCACATCAGGCTGTGCATTACAGTATGTGTGCATAATGTGCTCCGGAAATTAAGGCTGGGTGGAGGATAGGGAGAGCACACAGCTCCAATGAGGGCTCATGGGAGATTTGAGGCAATTAAAAAAAAAAAGAAGTAAGGTTGGGATTCTCATAAAGATCCCTGCCATGTGATTCATTGCCCCAAAGCTCTCTGCTGACTGCTCATTTGGAATTAACAGCAATGATGGGGCATCTCGGATGTGCTGCACATAGCATATGCATAACAAGAAAGTGGCATGTTTTTCATACACTTGCTTACAACACATGTCCACTTCCCAGCCGAGCCCTTATTTTGCAGTCTTCCTCTCCACAGTAGTAGTCGAGATGAGGGCAGGTGTCAGCTGCAGACCCTGCCCCTGCTCTGCATGGTTCCCCGTGGCCAAAACAGCCCGCAGGACCTTCGCTTTCATCTCTGAACAGCTGCCTACCAGGTCAGAACTGAGCAAATATGAGGCCAGGAGCTAGTGAAATTAATGCCACATTTTCCTCCAGACGTCTAGAGGCTGAGAAGCACTCCTTACAAATTGAACAAAGAGCATGTAAATCACAAGGACAAAATTGGATCTTTCTGCTTGTGACCAACTTTTCTAGTCATTGATTAGACGTAAATACACAGATACATAAATCCACAATCATCTTGTAGTGAGAAAGAGAGTTTGTTAGAATGCCTGTCTTTGTCATAAATACTGTGGGGGTCCGGGGGGATATGTGATCATGAACCCCACTTTGGGGATGCTACTTCTGGGAATGCTGGTGAATGAGGAGGAGCATAACCTGCACCAGCATCAGAACTGTGATCGGACACAACTTCACGGCAAGAAATAAGGTTCAATCATTAAGCCAAAGTGGCACAAGTGATTTTAACATTATGTTAAATCAGAATGGGCAAGTCCCAGCCTCGAGCCACTGCTTTTTCTTTCTTTTCCTTTGATGCTTCACTTGCTTTCAATTACTTCAACTCCTTCAGGCACATTTAACTGATATGTCAACTCAACTCAGAACTTAAGACCAGAAACCCTCCAAATTCATCCAGTGCGCATCGCCAGAAGCTTCAGCTGTTTTCTCTCACTGATTGCATTCTGACTCACTGACTTCTTTCAGTGGTGAAATCAAGTACTATAATGGGAAATTTCAAGCAGAAAAGCTGAAAGTCATTCTTAATTATAGCACTTTGATGCCCTTCTCATGGGGCCAAAATCATGATGAGTGACCCGTTAGACCCCACCAATATGATGCGGTGGAACAGGTGTTTTCTACAAAATCTTTCCGTGAACACAGAGTCATAGCCTATAAACCAATGCTGAGGTACCAAAGTCTACTTTGACTACAGGAGCCAGGAATCAAACCACCAACCTTCTGATCAGTAGAGGACCCGCTCTACCTGAGCCACAGCCTGGATGAAACCTGGATATCTTTGTGATTTTTAGCATTTTGTAATATTCTGAATATTGCAATAACATATATGCACACACACACACACACATATATATATACATACACACATATACATATGTATACATATTTATAGCAATTTATGACCTTTTTTTTTTAAACAGCAAATTATGCCCTCAAAGTTAGAGCTGATATGAACTAATTTTATCTAGTAAGGTAGTCATCTCACCTCAGTTACTTTTTTGCTGCAAAATCAGATTGTCAAGCCTTCACCTGCCATAAGACAGAGTCAATTAGTCTGTAATGAATGGGGTCGTGTTGGCAATTGTTTGCAATCAATTTCTGATAATACAGCAATTAACCATTATAAATACTAAAAAATTAAACATCTGTCTGACATATGTGACACGACATATCTGTCTGATCTTAATTCATTTAATATCTGTATTTGGTGTACCTGTAAAGGTATAATATTGCAATATTATGTATCAATACCCACCCACCCTGTACTTTCTATCCAGATGGCACAAGGGACTAATGCTATGGCTTCATAGTCACAGGTCCTCCATCCAGTGGAGTACACTGTAGAACAAAGTGGTAGACATCTCTCTTTCCCATCATCAAAACACCAGATGAGGAATATCTTTAGGAAGAATGGCTCCATCCATCCAGCAGAGGTTCGTAAATACAAAGATGGACCCCAAAATGACAGTTTGTACTGGTTTTTCCTTTAATTTGTCACCATTTTTATTGTAATTTGCATATAAGAAACGAAACATCCACAGCAGGCCTGTGATTTGATGTCAATACAATTTATATTTCCAGAATATTTTAAAGTGGTTCGTCAGCTATTCTCCAAATTGTTTCAATTGGATGATTCCAGTCTTCACCCCGAAGCGGACAATTACACAGACAAAAAGGGCTTAATGTCCTAACTGCGAAGTTACAAACGAAGGGTACACTGGCTCCTTGGTGTTACTTTATTCAGATCAAGATACAGTAGTACAGCATCCCAATGTAGAAGAGAATTCAAAACAAAAATAAAAGCCCAGTCTTCATGAAACAGGACAATCAAGGTTTATTCAAGAACAAAATGAGGAGGGAGGGAGGGAGAGGAGAAGGGAATGGTATAAGGAGTTCAGGGAAAGACAAAAGTTCCTTTTATCAGCACAGACGATACATTTATTCAATCCGCCCATAACCACCCCAGCTCCCGCCCCGTAATAAAACATTATGCAGCCTTACGTACACATGCTCCCTGTTCCCCTTCCCACTTTCTTTCAAAGCATGCACTTGTTCTCCATTGTGTAGAGGTTTTTAAGCAATGATTAAAAGTGATGGCCCTTAACGTTTATTGAAAAGCTTTTAAACCTCCTGTTCAGTGGGGAGGGGAGGGGAGAGGGGGCACCCAAGCATGGATTTAAGGAAAAAAACTGATTGGCTCTAGAGCGCATGGACTGCTGTGGTTGTGCGCTTGCCCCGATAGCTGTAGTCAATTAAGTTGTATGATCCCATTACCATCAAGACAAATAGTGTCGCTTCCAGAAAACAACGCTGTCTTTTTACACAACATGGCATGCGAAAATGGTTTACCAGCATATTAAAAGAAAACACAACTGCTTTCTAAAGTCATTGGCACAAAGATTAAGAGCAATGCCGACAATATATTACAGAACATTACTTCCCATCCTTCTACGCATACCAAAAATTACTAATATGGACAGTTATTAGCAACAATTTACAACTGATTTGGCCCCTCTCCATTGTTGACCAACTCAGAGCACGGCAGTCTGGTAGATGAGGAATTACACAGGACATCATTTCTTTAAAACCTTGTAGATTCTAATTCTGTGAAGGATTTCAGAAGAGACGGGTTTGATTTGGTGACAAAACAGAAAATTTTTTATTCCATAACACCTTGAAAGACCTTTCAATTTGTACTTCTCTGTAGAGCTGCATCTCTGGGGGAAAAAAAAGGGGGTTGTTTCGAGAAGAAGCTCAGGAAAAAAGAAAAAAAAAAAATTAACAGCTTGTTGCACCATCTGCTGCTAAAAGTTTCCATCTAACACTGGGAGAAAAAGTGCTGCAGCACAGACAGTTAGCACGGTCCTAGGTAGCTAACAGAGACGTGGTATGGCGCGGCTCAAGTACAACAGCGGCCAAGGACGTAAAAAGGGAGGAATGTGAGGGGGGTACTGGTTAGCGATGAATAGCGAGTACAGTAGCACATTAGTCAGCATGCACCACTTATTTCAGTTTCATCAACACTTTGCCTTTGTAGAAGCACCCATTTACAGCAAAGAGAAAGGTTAACAAAGAAGCCTATGTGCTATGCCTGGACACGGACACCCATTGGACAGTAAGAAAAAAAAAAACAAAGAAAAAGGAATAAACATAGGAGAAAGAAACAAAAAATAAAACTGACAGCTTTCTCTATACATTAACCAGTTGATCCTGAACATCAATAAATATCTTGTAAAAGCGTTGCCTTGATTCAGGTGGGTATCTGGTTAACCCGTGTTGGGCTGGCCGGTTATGCTAGCGCCAGAACTGTGTACGAAAGAGAAGATAAGAATTGCAATTTTATTAATTTTTAAATATATGTCAAATATAACTCAATCTCTGTTAAATGGTTTTAATACTTAGTGACAGAAAAGCTTACCACTAATGGCCTCCTGGGCAAAGTATTTAACATCCATGTCTGTGTCTGAAGCCAGCTTCTCCAGCACTGGCTTCACTTCTGTTTGAAGGGCACTGGAGGGGACAAAGAGAGGACAACAACAGAGTTTAGTCGATTTTCTCCCTCCACTGTGCACTGAATGCTCAAATTCCAGACAACATACTTGCTGTCTAGGATAGGGCCAATCTTCTGAAGGGATTTCGCCACATTGAAGCGGACGTTGGCCACTTGGTCATTGGACATCTTGAGGACCACGGGTAGCATCTGCTTAGTGGTGATCTCCTGGCCGCATGCCTTTGACAAAGCCTGAGACAGAGAATGCAGGAGTTCACCAAGATGACAACATCTACATGTAAGAGATTCATTTATTTTTTTAAGAAGCCCATACACTTCTTTCCTAATAGTGACTGCTGCCTTTGTTTACCTTAAGTGAAGAAGGTAGGTGATGCAGATAAGTATACTTGGGTCATATTTTAGTACAGAGCCTAGCTTGCCCTGTTAAAGTTGCTGCATTTACACTAATAAAACAAACCCTTAATTACTAAACTGGGCTTTTCCCATGTGCAGTGCAATAAAGTGGATCAGCATTATTGATTCTAGCTTCAATACTGTCAGTTTGAAACCTTTAAGACATAACAGGTATTCAAAGAGTGCAGAGAAAAACAAGTTATGTTGAGGTGCTTTGTAACAGAAGGCAACGCTGCCACAACATAAAACAGAAACCTCACAGTCTAACGATCCACTACGAGAAAGCACTTGGCGACAGCTGGTAGTATAAGAAAAACAACTAATCTCTGCTTTTTATTAGAGAGACTACAGTCATTTTAGATCAGTACAGAAAATAAACACTTCAAACAAACTCCAAAGGCCGTCATGTGCATTCAAGCATATAGAAGAAAGTTCTGATGACTCACATTGATGCAGAACAGAGTGGTCATCCTGTGGAGGTAATTGGGATCGTTGGCCATACCCAGCACTTTGGGCACGATGGTGTTCTGGGCCCACTCTGCTCCAAACTTCTCCACGAGCTTCATTAGGTTACAGGTGGCTGCCTCACGGATG
Source organism: Tylochromis polylepis (assembly GCA_015107715.1). NCBI lineage: Eukaryota > Metazoa > Chordata > Actinopteri > Cichliformes > Cichlidae > Tylochromis > Tylochromis polylepis. The sequence goes on from VVHJ01021094.1 coordinate 22,862, forward strand.
GCGTACACTAGAAAAAAACCACGCACAACAGCATTCTGTGTGAAAGGCCTGTGTGTGCTGTGTCTCCCTTTCCAGGTCTCTGTGAATCAGCTTGATGGGTAGCTCTTTCCAAATCTGTGCCATGGCACCTTAGTGTTGCTGAAAATCCTCCAAGATGACATTCTTCATATTATCGGTGTTTGCAATTTATTATTTTAAAATCTTGCTTGTCCATATAGTAATTTTGCTCCTCATTTCCTCAACTTGTGTCCTGAAATAAAGGAAGCTTTTTTCCTTTATTACAAACAAGTGTCTAAAGGCCTTTACACACCAGATGTGTAAAATCCCCCCCCCAAAAAAGGAAGAAGAAAAAAAAAGAAAAAGAAAAACACTTTTCCCGAGTCATCTATTCTTAATGCAGCCGTTTACACCGCCCATGTGATTTTACTGGACAAGGTTGCGGAATTTATTTTTTTCAAACCAAGTTTGATTATTCAGATCCAAATCAGCTCTTGGATCAACGCATGAAATTTTGTCTGCTGCTGCTTTGTCGTGACAACTGGATGAACCCAGAATCTCAGTTTCTTCCATTTCTCATTTAGAAACGTCAGGACGAGCTCATCACCGCTTGACGTCAACTTCATTCTTGTCCACAGTGCATTTCTGGAGGACAAATTTTCTGCAAAAACGCAACGTGTTCAGTGTGTAATGGCCTCAACACTTTGCTAACATACTGCTTGTTTTACACCTCTTTAACAGACAGAGCGGCTGTGGTGAGATCAGAGTGTGGCCCTGTGCTTACACAGGATACATTCAGGTTCAACAACGAGTGTGGGTCAACACATGCTTCAGGTTATATATACACACATTCATGTAGTGTGACAAAATATGCCATGCACACAGTGGTACTGATTTCAGTGGGAGTGAGTGCGTCCATTAGTGTGTGAGACGGCCGACTTAAAAAGGTGACTGAAATTCTTTCTGGGCGCCGATGTAGACTGTAGAGCCTCGAGGCAAACAAGACTCATCATACTGAACCAATTTGGTCAAGAGAACAGCAAGGGCAGTTTTCTTGCGAACATCTTTGAGCTGGACAATAAAAATCAGGGCGATAATTGCACGCGCACACAAACCAGAAAAACGCCCTCAAAACACGTTATTATGTGATGACTAACTTACTATAATTGTATCTATTCTGTTTTGGTTACATCTCATCTGGACAGTCATCCTTTTAAGGCCAGAGGGTTACTCAGCCAACACATGCAGGCTATTACTGTGTCTTCTCTGTGACAACTTAGATCTTTGTTACTGAAGGCGCCTTCTGATTTATCCATCTCATTACATATTTTAAATCTGTAGCCAGAAAATGTAAATACAGCTGCCAATCTTGTTATAAATACACCTAAGAGCATTTCTGCAGTTGCCTTGTAGAGCAAAGGTTATCCTACACTGGTTGTGAAGAGAATTTTCAAGATATTTCACAAACAGAACATCCATGAAGATTTGGTTACATGCGTGTCCATCAGTGAAGTCTGACATACATTTTGAAGTTATTGTAATGAAAGTACAAAATGTCCCATCCATTATTTTTTCCCCAATTTTACCCCATTGTTAGAATATATGCAGCATTTACTTAAATGGACAGCAACATGGAAGTGCCAAAATCCATTCAACAAAAATTACATATTTTATTTATCAGCATTATTTCCAATTATGACACTACTTCTTTTACCTCAATTAGAGTTTAAAGCAATAAAGTGATAAATTGAATAACTCACTGTCAGAAATTAGTTTAATGGTATTTGTATGCTGTCTGGAAAAAAAAGAAGAAAAAAAAAGGAAAATACACAAATAATTTTCTCTGTAATTAAACCAGTGAGGGAAAGATTCTGGGCTGATTCCTGTGCTCCTGTCTTTCTCTAAAGGGCTTACGTAAGTGTGGCACAGCCCTAACCCCAGCCCCACACACACACACACACACACACACGTAGAGAAACTCACACCAGCAGCATTCCAATGATGTAACCCAGCTGGCCCTTTGTCCTCAACAGAGAGCGTGTCTCTCTCTAATTGGAAAACTCAATGTCAAAAGAACACTACATACTCAGTGAAAACTTAATGCATACCACAAATATTCTAGGTTATAAATACAGTTGGGTGTGTGTTGTTAAGTTCTAAGGATAAACAGCTCTTTCAGCATTTGAATAAGGATGATTGTTTCGCAGAACCGTTTAAAACTACCGGGAAGAGAAAGACCCCAGGGCAAACACACACAGATAAACACACAGAGACTCGCTCAGTGACCCATCAGGGATTTTAAAGTCCATTAACAACAGTATAAATCCAAACCTAGAACTGCAGGCTGTTGTATAGAAAAACAAGGTTAACCGACGTAACAAAGTATGACAGAGTGGCTGAACTGCTCTACGGGGATGCAAACAGCGAAGGGTGACAGCATCGCGTGGACAGAGTAAAACGCTCCTACAGCTAGGAGGGTCTGAGGGCAGGCTCCCCTGGGAGCAAATTTTCAGAGAAATTCTCTTTACAGGCTTGCTGTGTGTTACATAAAACACAATGTGAATCAATAACAGTGGGAGATAAATACATCAACAAGACGTTTAAAAAATATACTGGAAACAATAGTATACAATTATAAAATTGTATACCATTTTATCCATTAGGATAAAATTATTGAAAGCTTCCAACAAGACCCTGTTTACCTAATTTCTGTGTACTTGCTTCAATTTCCGGTCAGTGCAAGTCTCTGTGCCAACAACTGCTTTCACTCAAGGTTCTAGATTCTCTTTTTCTTTGTTTTCTGTTTCACTGAGTGCGTGCAGCTACTCACACAAAGCAGAGCGAACAGAGAAGATGGGTTAAGATAACGTTTCTTAAATTGACTGCAACTTGCTACGTGACTGAGTGCAATGAAAGAGGAGCCCTTTAACTGTGCAACCAAACCAATAGAAGAACTGCCGTGATTAACACAACGTAGCAACTTTCACCCAAGATCTGCACACATGTAGATGACTCCTTGTGTCAAAATGGGAAATGAGAGGGTCTATTTACAGTTCTATTGTGACACAAGATCTGACAACTTCTCAAACGCCATTGTACTAGATGATTTAGTTCTTTGCTGACTTACAACTGTACTACTCTACAGATGGAGAGTCTCCAGTGGTATATACAAAACAAAAGATCTGCAGATTGCCTCATTCAGTCTCATCCCTTCTTTAGCCTGAAATTTCCTCAGTTCCACCCTCTAAGCTTATTAGTCTCTTCTCTCCAACAGTCTCTCTGCCCTGGTCATAAAATAGTATCAGACTGGTAAGAGGACCTCTCTAAACTGCATGCAAAGTTCAGTTTGAGAAATTAAAGAGAGGATTAAAATACAACCGTGTGGATATGTAATGGTGAAATTCATAAAGGAATAAGCAGTTCCTGCTTATGTTAAAAAAAGGCTAGTGTATGATGAAGGTGTCAGAGTGCTATAGAGCACTGACAGCCAAAGCAAATAAAATGATTGCCACTGGGAAGAGGCGAGAGAATTAGGGGCATTGCCACAGTAAGTGCAACCCTCCTGCAGCTAAAACTAGAAAACGAGGACAATTTTCAGGCTCAGATTTGTATTCATAGGATAAAAGGGGTGTTGCAAAGAAAGCTGCCCATTTAAGCATCTGTTTAAGCAGCATCTCACAAGTTCGCCAATTTGGCAACAATGAGGTGAACTGAAGTGTGAAGATCTCTGCTGTGAGTGAGAAGGGTGTCAGGCACCAAAGCTGACTATGTGCATTTCCAAATTTTAGTATAAACAAATATCCAAATCCCAAAATTGAAAACCAAATACCTCCCCAACAAACAAATATGCAAACAGTCAAATACTCAGCTCCACCTTAAGACCCAACAAATAAAGTATCATCCTATGATGATGACACTACATCAATTTCACAAACTTTGAAACCTATAACAGCACCTTACCATGGTCAATAAGCCAGGCCATACAAAGGGTATTGAGCTTCTCATCAAAGAACTCCACTCCCTGCAGGAAAAAGGAAACAATATAATCACATCAATTTCCTGGTTATCTACAGTCAAATCGGGCCTGATAGCATTTTTGCTAATATTGGTGTTTTAACACATGGTACTAATTAAGGATGACATTTAAAACATGTTATATGGCTTGCAGCTGTCTTTCCTAGACTCCATGACTCACCAGCTGTCCTGCCAGCAAGGGCATGTACTCTATGATGGCAAGGCGAACCCTCCACTTTGCATCTTCTGCCAACTCCACAATGGCCGGCAGCAGTGACTGAGAGAGCTGTCGTATGCCAATCACCTCGTTCACACAGTCAAGGTTGGAGATGATGTTGAGACGCACCTCGGGGCACTAAAGCAGATGAATTGCGAGAGCTAGGTTAAGGTCATGCCAGGCTACTGTCATCAAATTCAGATTCATTTCAAACACAATATAATCCAAAATGCAAAACTTTTTAACCTACATATTTTACACTTAGAAGAAAAAAAAAAGACCAATCACGTATTATGGATCCAACTACGCCAACACCATCAAAATAAACCAGACTGCCAAGAGGTTATGTCTTCAAAAGCGTAACCAATGTTTATTATAAAGAGCCCAAAATTAAGGCTCGCGTTTGTTCAGCTTTGAACAGGATATTAACTGGAACAGCAAAAGTACACAGCTAAAGTTTTTAAATCAACATACTTCAAACTCCAGAAACCACAAACTGAAGCATGATTTGACACATTCAGTCACACTAACTTAAGCTGGGACAGAGTAGTAGCTGAACAGGCCACAGAAACAATCTGAAATAATACAACTTAAATGAACGCCATATCTGCACAGTGTCTCCCATCTTGCTCCCTTTTCTCAGATAAATGTACTTTGATTTGAAATTTACAAGTCAAAGCTGTCAGTTTGGACGTTAATCTAATTAGTCACTTAGTCTTGTGTTTGTGCCGTGAGGAAAATGGGCCGTCTTTAAATAGGACTAGAGGAAGAGAGTTGAGGAACTTAAAGCGTAAGCCTTCCAAAACATTGATACACATTTGTCTCCAACCTGCCAAACTTGTGTCTGATCTCAATATTCACTGATGTAATGAGACAATGTATTAATTTGGGAAGATGTGAGTGAGCTATCCTTTTACATGAACCTAACACACTTAGAGGAACAATGTAAATCAATATTCATGAGCTAAACCATGGCTCACATTAACCTAATACAGAATCAGGACTGCTCTACAATTTGATTCTTGCAGCAGCTTCTTTGAAAAATGATTACAAAAGTAACACTGACAGCTGCAAAAATAACTCGGATGTTAGACACACAACCCTACCTCCTTTAATCAGCAAATATCCACAATTATTCCTTATTACTGAAAATACAATCAGAATGCATCAAGCAGTAACCCATTTGGCTAAGCTGTGTCTGACTTAATTATGCTTTCCTCCAGACACAGCCAATCAGTCTTCCAATTGTAAGGTCTCAGTTAGGCTGCCAACTGCATGAATCATCCTCCTACCCAGCCAGGTGGCAGCCAGGTACATCTGGTGGCTTCAGCTAAGTGGCTTTGCTGTCTCAGACGTGCTGATCACAGAAGGCCAAAGAAGTTAGTTAAAGTGGGCCGCATTGTAAGAAGCTTTTGCTTACAGTGGTACCAAACTAAAACTGTGCCTTGTGGATTTCCAAAGCCAGCTGTCTAATATAAAGAAACTGGGGTCCACAATTAAAAATCTGCATTTCCTTTACCTCGTCCTTGAGCTGAGCCAGGAATAGAGGCAGTAAGTGCTCTATTGTGTTGTCCTTGCCCAGGATGGTTGAAAGTCCCATAATGACTGAGGCCAGTGCTGATTTCACATGCTGGTTGGTGTCTGAAACAAGTTCCTAATGGAGGACGGGAAACACAGGAGACAGAGAGATCAGCCCAAACAAATAGTTAAGACAAAGTATGTAAATAAACATCAAGACCACTGCAATGGCTCATATTTGCAACGCAGCACAGAAGGAGCCTATAATCGCCCTGTGTGTAAATACATGGTAAAGTGAACTTAATACTAGTGAGAATTACAGTCATTGCATCTAACAACTGTGGGTGGAAAAACTTAAAATGTGATGTAGACAGAAACAGAAATGGGTGTACATAAACAAGCAAAGAAATCGCTTGTTATCTAAATGCTCATGTTTACTTGTGTTTTCAAACCAGTATCACATGGAAGCCTTTAATGAACTATAAAACCTTAGAAAAATTATCTCCCCCCCCCCCCAGAAAATACAAATATATCAGCACACCAAGCATTTCAATCTTCCAATAAAATCAACTCCGTAGTGGGAGTGATGCCATGTGTGGGCCAAGTGCTCATGTTATGACATTTATTACATTTTTCCAGGGAACTGTTTGTTGCTACCTGGATGGCTGTTCCCACTGCTGTATGTATGTTTACAGGACAAACACAGACTTCTTATGACAGCCATGCAGCTTTCTCTCTTTCAAACACACACACACACACAAACACAAACACATAAAAAAAAGTCCACAGTTCCAGGAATTCCAGTGTGAGGCTACCTGTATTTCCACTACCCTTAGTGACACAATAGTTAGTTACAACACAATAGTGCCACCTGCTGCTTAAACCTTGAACAACACTGGCATGCACAGTCTATACACTATAACTACAAAACATAAGGCCTTGAAGGGAATTTCAAGGAATTCAGAGATTTGCTTCCAAACAGATTAAACAAATAAAATGATTTTTAAAAAGTGCTATAAATGGGAAAAACCTGAATTATTTATTACTAGATTGAGGAAATTAATCTCTTATATTCAAGAGAATATAAGAGATGCGTATGCCACCTTTTCAAGATCATGACTTCATGACAGTGTAATCATATTTAACCATGACTCTGCCCCAAACACTACATTATAAGATCTAGAGCTCATTAGAATTAGATTCTCCTGCTATTCTTACAGTCCATGGCTTTACAGTTAGCTATGTTTTTGTCTCAGAAATGGATCTTCCCTGCAAAAAACAGCTCAGTGCTCTTATTCAAAATTCTTAGGGTTAGACAAATGTTTTACTTTTTGTGAAGGCTATGGCAGACTAAGGGTCACCAACAAAACCTGTCTGCTCAGTGAACATTTTACACAAGATAGTCTTTTTTTTTTCCTCCCCCCCACAGGAGACATGAACATGGCTGAAACAACTACGTCCTTCCCCATCATGCCAGGTGTTACAGCTGGCATGGTATACATGCACCCAGACATCAGATAGTTCATATCTACACTGTGCAACCAGCCAGTTTGGTTAAAAGCACATGAGTTTATATATTTAGGCTGCTCAGAGAGCTGACAATTACTCCTTCAGCAGACGCCCCTAGTACTTTAGAGGATTTTTTTTTTTCATGATTCTGAAACCATTATACCTTTTGTATCATCATTTCTGTTACTGCTCCCAATAAGGTTGGGCGATTGGACAAATTTATTGATCATCGACGATAGGCTGAGCCTTTCACCGATCGTTTTTACAGGAGCAATTTATTTATTTGCCCATTAGTACGTTTGCTAGTAATGTTGGTTGAAGCTAGGAGAAGCAGTCAACAGAAAAAATTATAGTGCCGTAACGGCACCCTCTTCCAGCTGCGAACAAATGCACCCTTCTCAGAGTGCTCCCAAATGCAGCGATTCATTTAACTCAAACAGAAAGAAAGAAAGGCAGTAGCCTATGTTCAGAATGTTTAAAAACAAACAAACAAAAAAACAAAAACAAAATTTAAAAAAAAAAAAAAAAACCCACAAAAAATTGT